>JXCR01115315.1:77526-98439 GCA_002079205.1 Phalaenopsis hybrid cultivar | reverse complement strand
TAGGAGAGTTCTAGAAAATAAAAATGTTGATACAACTTATATTCAAGTCATTAAAGACATGTATATTAGAGCTGTTACTTTTGTTTGAACAGAAGGAGGATTGAACAAGTATTTTCCTATTTCATTTGGATTACATCAGGCTTCGGCTTTAAGCTCGTATTTTTTTTGCTTTAGTTATGGATGTTCTTATAGGACATTTATAGGAGGATGTACCATTGTGTAAGCTTTCTTTGATGATAGCCTTATTGTGGATAAGACTAGAGAAAGAGTTTAGTAAAAAAAAATTAATTGTGGAGGTCAATTTTAGAGTCTAAAGGCTTTTATTTGATTAGATCTAAAATTGAATGCATGGAATGTAACTTTAATAGTAGTAGATCTAGTGGCGGGTCTGTAATAATGGGTGATCAAGTCATTAAAAAGAGTGAATTTTTTAGGTATCTTATGTCTATTGTTCAAAGTGATTGTGATATAGATGGGAATTTTATTTATAGAATTCAAGTTGGATGGTTGAAGCAAAGGAAAGCATTGGGCATATTGTGTGTTGCTAAAATGAGAATACTTAGGTGGATGAATGACCTTACACTTAGAGACAAATCTAGAAACAAATATATCCGCAAAAGGTTTGGTGTAGCTCCAGTGGCATACAAGATTAGAGAGTGTCGTCTTAGATAGTTTGGTCACATTAAACGTAGACTATCTGATCACCTAATTAGGAGAGTAGATATTTTAGATTTGACTTGCGTTAAGAAAGGTAGAAATGACCTAAAAAGACTTGGGCATGTTGTCTGAAAAATGATCTTAATTTATTAGAATTAAATGAAAATATGACACTCAATTGGAGACAATGGAGAAAAAGATTTGTGTAGCCGTCCATACAGTGGATAGAAGCTTGTTGTTGTTGCATAAGATTTGCTTCCACAACTACTTAATTTATCTCTTGCCAAGTGTAATCTATGTTTCTTCTTGAATTAATCTCAAGAATATTTTCAGTAAAGTTAAAAGTTCTATACAATCATAAATGATGATGGATAAGAATTATTTGTTGGTGCATTGTTGGAAGTTATCCTGCAACTTAAGATGATTAATCCTACTTGAAAAAAAAATAAAACCCAAAAAAAAAAAAATTCTTTTTTTCTTCTGAAGGTTTCAACTCAGGCTTTTAGGTATAATAGCCTCCACATTCTTGCCAACTTTTCAGTTGAANTCTTATTTTGGATCGAATGTTTTGGCTAATTTATGCCTACAATCCAGTGGTTGTGGGGGAAGTGGCTAATTTCGCAGCTTATGCCTTTGCTCCTGCAATTCTGGTGACTCCTCTTGGTGCCCTTAGCATAATCATCAGGTACGATCCTAACACACCATGTCAACTAACTTGGCTGTCACGTATTGATTTAAAAAAAATTGTGTTGCAGTGCTGCACTTGCTCATATAATCTTGCAAGAGAAGTTGCATATTTTTGGAATCTTAGGCTGTGCTCTTTGTGTTGTGGGGTCCATAACAATTGTTCTCCATGCTCCTCAAGAGCGTGAAATTGATTCGGTTAAGGAAGTGTGGGATCTTGCTACAGAACCAGGTCTGGTTATTTCTTTTAGCTGCAGTATGGGCTACAATTAGCTTTGTTTAGCTTTTGTCAACTAACAAATATCTGTCTCTCTTAAATCTGCATTTCTATTCAATTCTCTCAATAAAATGTCAAACCTTATATCTGTATTTTGCAGCATTTCTTTTCTATTCAGCTGCAGTTATGGTGACAGTCTTTGTAATTGTAGTCCATTTTATCCCTCAGTATGGACAGACACATGTCATGGCATATATTGGTGTCTGCTCTCTTATTGGTTCACTTTCGGTATGCATTCTTGTGAATTATTTATTTCTTTTCTATATTCTTGACTTGTTTTCCTAGTTTGATTTGGATTTGTATTATCTTTGTAGGTAATGGGTGTGAAAGCTCTTGGAATAGCTTTAAAGTTGACCTTTTCAGGCACAAATCAGTTAATATATCCACAAACCTGGTTTTTTGCAATAGTAGTTGTTTCCTGTGTTGTTACCCAGATGAACTATCTTAACAAGGTATTGCAAATTAGTTTTTATTTATTTGTTATATTTGTTATTTATCTACTTATAATCTCATTATAGTTTTTAGTAGGGCGTGTTTTATCTGTTGTCTTCTCTATCCTCCTGCTGTTGCTTTGGAATATAATTACAATCATGTTTTTCGCCCTTTTTAGACAAATGAAATATTGAGATAGGTCTAGAAATTATCGTAATTATTATGCTAGCCTTTTGCTATTATTAAGCGCTCTTAATACATCTCTTTTGCACTGCTAGACTTCTATATTATAGTCTGTGGATTCTAGAATTAGAATCATTTTGCCTTTTTGAAATGAGCAATCTGCGGGACAAATATATTTAGGATTCAAACTTGAGGGACTAATTCTCATGTTCCATCTTCTAACTGTCCTGAATCATGTGTGACCATATTCAAAATGCTTGAGGAGTTTCTAGTCAGATTTTAATGCATATATGTTGTACTTATGCAGTTGTTTTACTTCACGGGAGGCTAAATATGGTAACATGAAATGTAATTTCATAATAAATATTTTCTGAGCATCATTTTGTAGTTTCTTTCCATTTTCATTACTAAAATTGAATTTTTTCTACATTTCTCTATTTTTAATGACGAAGATTTTTAGTTTAACCTCGCATTAAAAGTAGGTATCATGGTGTAATTAATAAAAATGATCTTGTTCCCTTTCCTTTTTGTTTGCCTTTCTCCTTTCTGCCTCCCTTCCTCACCCCTCCAACCCTTTTAATTTAGAATTTTAATCAAGAGACTGATTAATCTGATGTCTTTGATCATGATTTGCACATTATATCATTAAAAAATCAAATGGATTGGGGTCATTGAAATTTTGATACTCAAATTTGTTGGTGAAAGCCACCATTTATTGTAATTTCCTGATTGCTTGATTGGGATGATAGATTAAAGCAGCATGATTCCAGAATTGAAATCGGATCATTGGTCAAATGCATGATTATCAAGATTGTGAGATAGAAACTCTAGACCGTTGGATGAAAGTTAAGAGAACATTATGATATTCATTGCTGACCAAACAAAGTAATCTTGTATGGCAGGCAATCCTAGTATGAAGTTATTTAGAAATTTCCTTGGAAAAGGGCTTATTTTGAATTTTATTTGGATAAATTTGTGTTTAAGTTTAAGAGAGTGTTTTCCTACATTGTTGAGTTTGTTTGGGATCGTCTTTTCTTCTGTATAGTTAGTTTTGGTAGGATATGATCATTGTCATATTGAATTCTTAATGAAAAATTTCTATTAATAGCCTATTTTTTATAATAGAATTAATCCAATTCTCTTTCAAAACCTTTTTTTTCTTATCCTCTCCTAAACTCTCCAACCCCAAATTGTGACTACACAACCACCTGAATCTTTTTAGCCTCTGCCACCATCTCTTGAAGTCCAAAACCCACTGATCGCCTCTGTCACAACTATCTATTTTCTGGCCATGACTTACATAGAAGGAGAATTTTCAGTAAAATAGAGGCAAAATACAACAATATACTTCTATTCAGCAGAGAACTCAAAAGTAAAAAAAAAAATTAACTTGTTGCCTACATCAAGAACAAGCCAAAACTTAAGAGGAGAAGCTATATTAAATAAGAAACCAAAATTTGCTGTTCATACCCCATAATCAATAGGTAGGATTACTTTGCTCTGGTCTTCTCATCGCGGCATAACAACATCCTTTTTTTTATTTTTATTTTTTGCATACAACCATTTGAACAAAATGTGACATTTGCAATATTTTTTTTTCTGTTCAACTTGCATGTTGTAATCTGAAGTGTGAGTGCAGGGGGGTGGGGGTTTAATTGCAAGGCGTGGTGAAGTGGATGATGCTCCTTCTCCTATCTTTTGTTTAAAAAACCGTGTAAAAGAACAAATGCTACAACAACAACAACAACAAAGCCTTAATCCCACTACGTGGGGTCGGCTATATAAATCCTTTTTCTCCATTGTGTCCTATTAAAGGAAGAGATACCACTGAGGAAGAAAATGACTTGATGATATTATTTTGAATAATTTATTCTTACAACAGTTAACTAAATATTCTTTATAAATAGAACCAAACCAGTGAGAAAAAAAATGGAAATATGCTTGCTAGATAATTGATCTTCAATAATGCTTCTCTTTCGTTTCCTCTCATACTATGATAGCTCAGTTTATGATTACTAATTTTATATGACATCTTTCTGTGTGTATTGTGTTTATCTATGTTCAGTTTGATTTTTTTAATTCTCTTTTGTTGGTTCCCTAATAGATCCTTAAGCACACAAGTTGCCTTGACTTATTTTTTCTTCTTATAAGAAAGAAATAATGAGCTCTATTAAGTGTGCTGCAAAAGATATATTTGAAGAATCAAAATTAAAAACTAAATAAAAATAGTTAGTGGTGGAATAATATAAAATATAAAAAAAATTATTATAAAAATTGGTTTAAATGTAAAAGTTTGAAAGAAATATAAGGTGACCCATAAGAAGTCTAAGAAAACAATTTGTATGCTAAGCAATATGTTTTTAGTGATCTTTATAATAGATTATATACTAAAATGGGTGAAAGATATATCTAAAAACTAGCCAAACAAATAAATAAGAAAAATAAAGATTTAGTTCAAATAAAATGTATTATGAATAAAAATCAAAAAGTGTTTTTCTTATATGAAAACATGTAACTTAAATGGTTGAGATATTTCGATAAAATTTTCAATTAAGATTTTGAAAGTACGATTGTCTTTTGGTGATCTTAATAATAATAATAATTTTTTTTATTTTTATGTCACATTTGTAAAACAAAAGTTGAGGAGACTTTAAAGAAAATGAATTGTGAAAAATTAGGCGGACTTGATGGTATTCTAATAGAAATGTGAAAATATTTAGGAGATTTGTGAATAGTTTGACTTACTAAAATCTTTAATATTATTTTAAAAACAAAAAAAAGATGCCAGAGTGTAGGAAGAGTATTTTGATTTTTATCTTTAAGAATAAAAGCGATGCACAAGTGTGTACAAATTATAGAGGAATTAAGTTAATGTGTCATACATTAAAATTATTAGAGCGGGTAATTGAATATAGGATAGGACGTTGATGCAAACGCTTGGAACGGTGCCCGAATTTGGGTGCAGAGTAGCTCTAGCTAGGGACTCTGCTTTTATTGTATTTCTCTTTTGTTTGAGTCGTGTTGTATCACTATTTTAATATTAATAAAAATTTACTTTCTTTGTATTATGTCACATCCCAACTAATCCCGGTATTAAACATGATACAAAGATTTCTCAAAAGCAATTTAGATTTATGTCTGTAAAGGCTCTTATNTTTAGTTCTCTTTTGTTGGTTCCCTAATAGATCCTTAAGCACACAAGTTGCCTTGACATATTTTTTCTTCTTATAAGAAAAAAATTTGCAAAAGATGTATTTGAAGAATCAAAATTAAAAACTAAATAAAAATAGTTAGTGGTGGAATAATATAAAATATAAAAAAAATTATTATAAAAATTGGTTTAAATGTAAAAGTTTGAAAGAAATATAAGGTGACCCATAAGAAGTCTAAGAAAACAATTTGTATGCTAAGAAATATGTTTTTAGTGATCTTTATAATATATTATATACTAAAATGGGTGAAAGATATATCTAAAAACTAGCCAAACAAATAAATAAGAAAATAAAGATTTAGTTCAAATAAAATGTATTATGAATGAAAATCAAAAAGTATTTTTCTTATATGAAAACTNAATGTAAAAGTTTGAAAGAAATATAAGGTGACCCATAAGAAGTCTAAGAAAACAATTTGTATGCTAAGAAATTTGTTTTTAGTAATCTTTATAATAGATTATATATTAAAATGGGTGAAAGATATATCTAAAAACTAGCCAAACAAATAAATAAGAAAAATAAAGATTTAGTTCAAATAAAATATATTATGAATGAAAATCAAAAAGTGTTTTTCTTATATGAAAACATGTAACTTAAATGGTTGAGATATTTTGATAAAATTTTCAATTAAGATTTTGAAAGTACGATTGTCTTTTGGTGATCTTAAAATAATAATATAATTTTTTATTTTTATGTCACATTTGTAAAACAGAAGTTGAGGAGACTTTAAAGAAAATGAACTGTGAAAAATTAGTCAGACTTGATGGTATTCTAATAGAAGTGTGAAAATATTTAGGAGATTTGTGAATAGCTTGACTTACTAAAATCTTTAATATTATTTTAAAAACAAAAACAAAGATGCCAGAGTGTAGGAAGAGTATTTTGATTTTTATCTACAAGAATAAAAGCGATGCACAAGTGTGTACAAATTATAGAGGAATCAAGTTAATGTGTCATACATTAAATTTATTAGAGCGGGTAATTGAATATAGGATAGGACGTTGATGCGAACGCTTGGAACGGTGCCCGAATTCGGGCGCAGAGTAGCTCTAGCTAGGGACTCTGCTATTATTGTATTTCTCTTTTGTTTGAATCGTGTTGTATCACTATTTTAATATTAATAAAAATTTATTTTTTTGTATTATGTCACATCCCAACTAGTCTCGGTATCAAACGTGATGTAAATATTTCTCAAAAGCAATTTAGATTTATGTCTGGAAAGTCTATTACAAAACCTATAATTTTATCAAGATGGTTGATGGAGATGTATGGTGAGAATGAGGAGGATTTACATATGCTTTTGTTGATTTTGAAAAATTGACAAAGAGAACTACTTAGGAGAGTTCTAGAAAATAAAAATGTTGATACAACTTATATTCAAGTCATTAAAGACATGTATATTAGAGCTGTTACTTTTGTTTGAACAGAATGAGGATTGAACAAGTATTTTCCTATTTCATTTGGATTACATCAGGCTTCGGCTTTAAGCTCGTATCTTTTTTGCTTTAGTTATGGATGTTCTTATAGGACATTTACAGGAGGATGTACCATTGTGTAAGCTTTCATTGATGATAGCCTTCTTGTGGATAAGACTAGAGAAAGAGTTTAGTAAAAAAAATTGAATTGTGGAGGTCAATTTTAGAGTCTAAAGGCTTTCGTTTGATTAGATCTAAAATTGAATGCATGGAATGCAACTTTAATAGTAGTAGATCTAGTGGCGGGTCTGTAATAATGGGTGATCAAGTCATTAAAAAGAGTGAATTTTTTAGGTATCTTATGTCTATTGTTCAAAGTGATTGTGATATATATGAGAATTTTATTTGTAGAATTCAAGTTGGATGGTTGAAGCGAAGGAAAGCATTTTGCATATTGTGTGTTGCTAAAATGAGAATACTTAGGTGGATGAATGACCTTACACTTAGAGACAAATTGAGAAACAAATATATCCACAAAAGGTTTGGTGTAGCTCCAGTGGCATACAAGATTAGAGAGTGTCGTCTTAGATGGTTTGGTCACATTAAACGTAGACTATCTGATGACCTAATTAGGAGAGTAGATATTTTAGATTTGACTTGCGTTAAGAAAGGTAGAAATGACCTAAAAAGACTTGGGCATGTTGTCTGAAAAATGATCTTAATTTATTAGAATTAAATGAAAATATGACACTCAATTGGAGACAATGGAGAAGAAGATTCGTGTAGCCGTCCCTACAGTGGATAGAAGCTTGTTGTTGTTGCATAAGATTTTCTTCCACAACTACTTGATTTATCTCTTGCCAAGTGTAATCTATGTTTCTTCTTGAATTAATCTCAAGAATATTTTCAGTAAAGTTAAAAGTTCTATACAATCATAAATGATGACGGATTAGAATTATTTGATGGTGCATTGTTGGAAATTATCCTGCAACTTAAGATGAGTAATCCTACTTGAAAAAAAAAGAAACAAAACCCAAAAAAAAAAAAAAATCTTTTCTTCTTCTGAAGGTTTCGACTCAGGCTTTTAGGTATAATAGCCTCCACATTCTTACCAACTTTTCAGCTGACAGCTTATGGAGGCTATGTCGGGTAAGCTATAAGACTCAAATTAGGTTTTTAATCAGCCCCCATTGTGCGACTGGATCCATTCCAGCCAACTTTCATTAATTTTATCACACTTGGTATCACACTCCATTCAATCCTCAGGTCAACTAGAGGTGTAAAAAAGGACTAACTTAATTTGACTCAATTTTTACTAGCACTTATCCTGACATGTATAAATCAGGACTAGGTGAGTGAAGAAGTGGTCTTACTGGTCTTACTAAATTGTCTCTCAAGTAAACCATTACATTTCAATTCATTAAATATTAATTCATATGAAACGTACATGAGAGAACGTGCAAAATAGTCTTTAAATAGTATACAGAGCTTCTAAAAACTTAATCATAAAAGTTTATGTACCCAAAAATTCTTCTATATTTAACCAAAACTTTTACATTCAAAATCTGTACGAAAGACAAATCAACTGGCTGACGGTCCACTTACTCTGTATCCCTCCATCAAAAGCAACATAATTACATTGGGTAAGCTACAGGCTAAATGAAATAAATAATTTTAAAATAAGATCAAACGCTAACCTGGATGATAACAGTAGAAATAAAAAAAATATGTTTTAATATTCAGAAAATATCATTGAAAGTAGTACTAGAGGTAGCAGGTAGAATAAATAAAATGACTAGGGGCAATTCTTTTATTCATCACATAATGCAACGCATTGTGTGAAATTTTTTTACTTGCATTTTTATTTTTATTCTCCACTATTTCTTTCTTAGAATATCACCTTATATTTGCGTAGACTTTGACTCATTTCATTTTTTCTGATGATCACTCAACCTATCATCGATGGTATCTACTGATAAAGGGTGGTCGTTCCAACATGACATTTATCAACATTCTCATGATACCAAATGATCTGTTTTAATCTCGATATCAATAGTTGGAAATTCTATTATTTTTCTATTTGGGCTCATCTGGTGAAAATTTTGCCCTCCGCGCAAGTCATAGGTAAAGTAGTTTACCTATCACAACACATGACATTTTCTTGATTTTCTTCACCTGTTATAATCATTTCCATATGCATTTAATTATTTAACTTGGATGCTTTTGCAACAATTATCTTTATTAACGCGCTTTATAAGTACAATGTAATAAGTAAAATCAACAATTTGCATTTAATTTTGTTTGTCTGTGAAATACTATGAATTGGAAATATGCAGGCATCAATGTCAATTAGTAGATCAGGCTACATTGATAATCAAGTGCAATATGAAAGAAATTTCTAAATGCCACTTAACGTAATAAATGAATATAGCAATGAATATTAGCAAGTAATGATCATATAGAAAATTTTATTTCTTAATTTAGTAATTAAATATCTCACATGTGTTCTTGGTTCAACGTCGTGATGAGTCTCTCCCGTAGGCTCGCCTTATGCTCATTGTCTTGTATACATGGCCTGGAATATTCTCTTTAAGTTTAGGAAAATTCATAAATTAAACTTAATTAATACATAATAATTTTAGTTGAATTTTTCCTCACTTGGACTTCTCATTCAAACTCTTTAAGATGCTTATCCCAAATCTGAACACACTTTGTCAGTTACGACAATTTTTGAAATTTCTCGCCAAAAGTTATCTTTCTTATCTCAGAAAATCATCCACACTTACAATTTCTCATTTAAATCTAATCTTGAGAATGATAGGCCTAAATCTTTTTATTACCTCAAAATTTATCTTTCCCTCTCATTTCTTCTTTCTACCCCTCCTCTTCCTTCTTTTTCCTTTTCCTATCCTTTTTTTTTCAGTTAAATAACTTGTACATGTTTAAAAAGCATAAGCCTGGATGAAATGGATTCCCCGCTTTTGGTAGGTGGTTGAAATGTATTCTCCACTTCAAAATCCCTATTTCTAATGAGCCTGGACGCTGATAGAGCCAGGAATCAATTTTGAATTGTTTGTAGACCTTGATGGAATGGGGATTGAAATATAGCTGGGAACCATAAATCCAATAACTGTTTCTGTATTCTGAATGCCCTGAATTAATCTCGACTTTAAGGGAAAGGCTTTAGGGTTTTAGCCAAAGCAATCTTGGCAACCTCTGCTCTCCTACACTAGGGAATCCTCCCTAAGGCTCAGAGCATGCAATCTGACCATGAACTCAAAAAAAAAAAAACAAAAACCTCTCCCTCCTGACATAACAAGAGGATGTTTATAGGTAAATCCTATTAACTCATATAATCTCAAGTACTAGCCTACGCCTAATGAGAGGTTGGACCAGAAGGTAACTTAAAAAAATTTCTAAAGAAAGGACAATTCACTAGACTATGTTATCATTTGTCATGGTTTTGCGGGTGAGGTTTGAAAGTAGGAACTAAATTATATCCATCTTTCAATCATTTTTATGTAAATAATTAAATATTTTGTTGCCATGTAAGAATTTGATTATGATATAGCTACAATGTCATGGAAGTTTAGAGTATACTTTTTGTTGAAACTTATTAATTTATTGTCTTTCATTAGATGAATATAACCTACAAAGTTTTTGTTTTTTTTTTTTTTTGCAACCATTGGAGGATTCTAGATAAGAAATTTTGATGGAACTGGAGATCCTTATGGAATTACTTGTCCTTTTATAATAACATGCATGTTTAAATGATAGATTATTTCTTAAAAGCATTTTCGGATTCATTTGAGAGTTTGATTGCAATGCCATTCAGAGTGTTGGAGGCGGAGGCTAGAGTTATAAGAAGCTGGGCAAACTATTGCCTATTCAAACTAGTTTATTTATTTTCTTATAAAGATCAGGCATATGAAACTAGCTTTAAAATTTTTATTATGTATATTTGATTTCTCAACTTTTATGAGTTACTGGATGAACTACGANAATTTATCTTTCCCTCTCATTTCTTCTTTCTACTCCTCTTCCTTCTTTTTCCTTTTCCTATCCTTTTTTTTTTCAGTTAAATAACTTGTAAATATTTAAAAAGCATAAGCCTGGATGAAATGGATTCCCCTCTTTTGGTAGGTGGTTGAAATGTGTTCTCCACTTCAAAATCCCTATTTCTAATGAGCCTGGACGCTGATAGAGCCAGGAACATCAATTTTGAATTGTTTGTAGACCTTGATGGAATGGGGATTGAAATATAGCTGGGAACCATAAATCCAATAACTGTTTCTGTATTCTGAATGCCCTGAATTAATCTCGACTTTAAGGGAAAGGCTTTAGGGTTTTAGGCAGATCAATCTTGGCAAAGCTTTGGTCTACACTGTTGTTTCATCTCTCCCTCTGCTCTCCTACACTAGGGAATCCTCCCTAAGACTCATAGGATGCAACCTGACCATGAACTCAAAAAAAAAAAAAAACTCTCCCTCCTGACATAACAAGAGGATATTTATAGGTAAATCCTATTAACTCATATAATCTCAAGTACTAGCCTACGCCTAATGAGAGGCTGGACCAGAAGGTAACTTAAAAAAACTTGTAAAGAAAGGACAAGTCACTAGACTATGTTATCATTTGTCATCTTTTTGCGGGTGAGGTTTAAAAGTAGGAACTAAATTATATCCATGTTTTAATCATTTTTATGTAAATAATTAAATATTTTGTTGGAAATTGTACCATGTAAGAATTTGATAATGATATAGCTACAATGTCATGGAAGTTTAGAGTATACTTTTTATTGAAAATTATTAATTTATTGTCTTTCATTAGATGAATATAACCTACAAAGGTTTTTTTTTTTTTTTTTTTTTTTTTTTTTTTTTTTTTTTTNTTTTAATTTTTTTTTTTTTTTTTTTTTTTTTTGCATCCATTGGAGGATTCTAGATAAGAAATTTTGATGGAACTGGAGATCCTTTTGGAATTACTTGTCTTTTTATACTAACATGCATGTTTAAATGATAGATTGTTTCTTAAAAACATTTTCGGATTCATTTGAGAGTTTGATTGCAATGCCATTCAGAGTGTTGGAGGCGGAGGCTAGAGTTATAAGAAGCTGGGCAAACTATTGCCTATTCAAACTAGTTTATTTATTTTCTTATAAAGATCAGGCATATGAAACTAGCTTTAAAATTTTTTTTATGTATATTTGATTTCTCAACGTTTATGAGTTACTGGATGAACTACGAAAAAGCATAAATTCATGAAGGCAAAATAGGTAAGCGTTTTACAGTCAAAACCTGTTAAGGTAGATTTGTCTTATAAGGATGCGACTTGGCTTTTTATTCTAGTTTTTTGATTTTTTCAAGATGATGCTAGACTACTAATGGAATTCATTGAGTCTATTCATTTCTCAGAAAAATTTTCATGCCATGTGTATTTTTCAATCCCGTAGAACAGAGACTAACTGTTTGCATAAATACATCTTCAAGCTTTGGTTTTATGTAACTATCATTTTTTTTTTATATGCTCCTAAATACTTATGCTTTCTAAATGTCTTAGCAATTGTCAGAAAGTATGGTGAAAATAATATTAACTTGCTCTGTATATTGATCTGAATTCATGCTATTAATAAACTTCTGCGGGTTGGAAACCTTTGTTTCTCCGTTTGGGGTGTTGGTGGTGGTGATAGAGTGGGGTATAGGCGTGCAGGTATGCTGAAGGAGGGCTAAGGTTACTTACTTTCTGAGACTTACGATATGAAAGTAATATGAAAGTGACAACATAATTTCTTTTTTCTGATTATTGTTGCTTGAAATTGTAATGGGCTTGGTTACGTTGAAACTTGGGGATAGTGGGGAGTTAAGAGTTTTCTTGTTTCATGGAAGTGGGGAGTGGAAGTTAACTTGGTTCTTTGGTGTTCTTAACTTGATTTAGTGTTTAGGGTGATGCTATGTTACCTTTAGAATTTAGTGAATTTTTTTCTTTCTAGGCTATTTTTAGGACATGTTGGTTAGTGAGCTTATTGAATATGTTTATTTCTGAACTATTTTGTAGGAAAATTGTGCTGTTTGATCTTGAAGATGAAGTTCTAACTTATTTTGTGAAAAGAAAGCGTTAAATTTCTAAGCTTTTATTGGCTGTCATTTATACCCATTTTTTTCTCTTTGCATTGATGAGCAGTTATACCGTCGTTTTTTTTATTTATGCTCTGAAGGTATGGCAAAAATATGGATATTTCTATAGAGCATAAGGAATTATACAATCAAGTAACATTGATGATATCAGCATTTTATGTTGCTTCACATCATTGTTAACAAATTGGCTGATTTTGTTGTTTCTGTATTAGTTCATATCACGCTGCTTTGTCTAATTAATTTGATATTTCTATTTAAAAGTCCATTGATCTGAAGTTAAGTGCCTGTGACTGTTTCAGGCACTTGATACGTTCAATACTGCAGTTGTTTCTCCAATATACTATGTCATGTTTACATCCTTAACCATTTTGGCAAGTGTAATAATGTTCAAGGTAATGTTTCAAGTTTTTTTTTCCGTTGATTATTTCCTTGTCTCTTATTTTTAGATGTGCTGAATGATTGCTTATGCAAATGAGATATCTTTTTTCAGCGTAATGTTTCATCTTTTTTCTACCATTGAATAAGATTGCTTGTGTTCTCATCATCTGTCCTGTCCCCTCCGTCAGCCACTTATTCAAATATTCCTGCAGTCCATTACGGCAAGAAGACATTGCTGACATAGCTAAAGTTGCACAACATCGTATCACCTCCAATACTTAATTGTCATGTAGTTCCAAGTATATATGTTCTTCTCCTTTTATCTCATTCTTTGATCCATTAAAAACCATACACTTTTTTGTGTTGTTTTTTTCCTTTTTGGGGATCAGCTTACTAGCTTGGAATTTCTAGGTTAGCTGTCTGCAGACAGAAAATAGCTGCAAAGTTCCAGTGCAAGTTACGGTTATTTGCTCATCATATTCTTTCGTGGAATCCTGTCCTAATCCTTATGCTGTAATGATTAATTTGGCATTTTTTGGTGGACTTTCAAATAGCATTTGCAGGATTCATCGATGAAAAGTTGTTTCATCTAGAGTTTAATTGCTGTTTGCGCATGTCTATAATCTCAAAAAATGGAACCAAATACTCGGAGTCAATTGCTTGAAAGTTCCATCTCCTGGTCATCAGCTTTTATAGTAGCAGTAGCTCTTCCCAAAGAGTCACCTTTAACAGAGAAAGCAAGAATGGCGGAGACTGTACACATGAAGCGCCTCATTTTTCAAAACTGATTGCTCATACATCTAGCTTTTATAAAACTTTTTAGGTCATCAGCAGCGTGCTTTCTTAACTTCTTTAAGGTGAAGATTGGTAAATCAGATTCTTAGGAGGAGGCAGGCGGACAAGGAGGTAAGTTGGGAAGTAGGTGTTGCTGGTTTTTCACGTGAGTTACAGCAATAAAACTTTAGGCCAACCTCCTATATATAATTTTCGACTATATGTGCAGTCAAGGGTAGTTCTGTTGATGAAATAGGTTATGGACCTATGATTGTGCAATCGTATTTGTTTTTTAAGTGAAACACATCTAGCAGTATTTAAGAAGTTCCAAACAAATAACAGGTTAAATTTATATTCCGAAGTTATATATTATACTGGAACCTTAGAAAATCAAGCTTCAATAAGTTCAAATGTGATTGTGCAAGAATTATTTTCTATTTCAGAATATAGATGGCACTGAAATTAGTTTTCTAGGAAAATCTGGACAGAAATATAACAACACATTAGTTATCTAGAAATTCTGGTATGGCAAATTACGTTGTGTTTTTAAAAAAATTATAGATGGCAAGTTGTAATGTATTAGACAGGTGGAAATATGCTAACCATTTTAGAAAAATCAATAAAACTTCTCTTTCTTATTTTACGGTTATCAATGCACAAAGTGCAATAGGACGTGCAAAGATTTCTTTTTTTTTTCATTTGAATTTGAAATAATATTGAAGCGCATATGTTACACGAAACATTATGTAATGTTTACTTTACAACTGCATGTTGATCAAATTATGAAATTATCTTTGCCATGATGGGAACGAAAAAGGTGGATAAGAGCAAGGGAGTTTGTAAATGAGTAATTTTAACATTACTATATATTCGGGTGACGGAAGGGTTTCTTCCCTTCGATTTAGGGAGCATTGACGTGATATTGGGTTTGAAATGATTGCAATCCGTAGGAGAGACTAAGATGAATTTGAAAATTTTGACAATTGAGATTCGGGAGGGAGATAAGATTGTGGTTCACGGTGACTTTAGTTTGTGTAAGATTCTGGTGTCAGTGAATCTATCAAAGGTGGTGGATAAGTTGGAAGGGCCACTACCTAAGACCTATAAGCAGTTGAGAAGGTTTAGGGGACTTACAGAACATTATTGGAAGTGCCTGAGGGGTTATAATTCGATTGTGTGACCGTAGACGAAGAAATTTAAAAGTATAAATTTCAGTGGGGGAAAAGTGACGACCCATACTTTTGAGAAGTTGAAGAAGGCTATGACAAGTTGTCGGCCGTTTTTTTATTACAACTTTAAAATCTTTTATTTAATTTAACTTTATCATTTCAAATAACTTTATGATTTTAAAAAAAAAGTAATAATTTTTTGATTTTCAAAATCATTGAAATATGAATATAACCTTTTTTATTTTAAAAAAAGTAACATTTTAATTTTAAAATAGGTGAAATCAAACGGGTCTCACATTTTAAATAGTTTAGATGATTTAATACAATACTACAATCAAAACACTTATCCTGAAAGATAAATATCACTTGTAATAGGGGTTCAATCACCTAGACTAAAGAATTTGTGACATCCATTCGGCCTGCGAAATTGTCTTATTTGCCGACAAGTTTCCCTACCTAATACGAGGATTAGATAAGGTTTATTTTATCTGAGTTTCNGTAATCAATAGCAAGTATAAAAATGGTGGGTGATAATGGATCCCCTTGCTTTAATCCTCTAGCAGCAGTGAAGGAACCCCTCCCTTGCCCATTTATCAAGATGGAGTGTTCATTGTTATGTAGCCACCTCCTAATCAGGTGACAAAGTTCAATGTTAAAGCCTCTAGCAAAAAGGACTTCTATTATGAAATCCTAGCTTATGGTATCATAAGCTTTCCTTAAGTCCAGATTATATACCATATTACCCCCNTAAGAATATTGTTTCCGTTCATTTTTCTATTTTTTATTTTAAAAGGAGTCGCCAGCTTGTCGATCGTCGTATGCTTCTCCTATTCGAATAAATCTCCCTCCCGGACCATATAAATGATTCAAAGAGGAGAGGAATCAAATAAGAAGGGACATACGACAAAGTGACAAACAAGAAAAAAGTAAAACGTGGAGCGTCTACGTGCGATAAACCTCGCAAAGATAAGTTAAGNGGAGAGGAATCAAATAAGAAGGGACATACGACAAAGTGACAAACAAGAAAAAAGTAAAACGTGGAGAGTCTACGTGCGATAAACCTCACAAAGATAAGTTAAGAATGTCCGCCCAAACGAGATCGAGCGGAGGCACCTTAAACCAATATCCGTGAAAGAAGTATCTACACNGTTAAGAATGTCCGCCCAAACGAGATCGAGCGGAGACACCTTAAACCAATATCCGTGAAAGAAGTATCTACACAGACTATCCATAACCAGAGAGTCAGTGTATGTACCTGTTCTGGGGTCAAGAGCACTCCCAGTGAAACGTGTTCCTACTGGTTAATTACATCTTGGAGGATACCCAAGAATACTCTCGATCAAACGAGTTTCGCTTCATATTATCATAAACCTGGGGTATAGGCAACCAAAGGAAGGTTATTCCGCGTGGGAACAGTCTCAATGCTTGAAAGCTCACGCTAAACAATCGGGCAGAGAATGACTCTCTCACATCCGGGAATGGATAGCGGCCTATTAGCACATGGGGCAGAGAATGACTCTCTCACATCCGGGCCAAAGGGCAGAGGAAAAATCGTCGTATCCCAAATGANCCCAATACGTCAAAGCACATCCGGGCCAAAGGGCAGAGGAAAAATCATCGTATCCCAAATGGGCGGCAGCTCCTTGGCATCAAGCCGTCAAGGTGATATCAATGAGATCAAGGAGCGACACGGCTCAAATGGGCTCAAGAGAAAGAAGGTAGAGTTATCCTAAAAGGTAGAGGTAACTGGGTCGAAGTACCACAGACCCGCCATACACAGCTACNACATGTGTTCTTGGTTCAACGTCGTGATGAGCCTCTTCCGTAGGCTCGCCTTGTGCTCATTGTCTTGTATACATGGCTTGCAATATTCTCTTTAAGTTTAGGAAAATTCATAAATTAAACTTAATTAATACATAATAATTTTAGTTGAATTTTTCCTCACTTGGANTTTTCAATCCCGTAGAACAGAGACTAACTGTTTGCATAAATATATCTTCAAGCTTTGGTTTTATGTAACTATATTTTTTTTTTTTATATGCTCCTAAATACTTATGCTGTCTAAATGTCTTAGCAATTTTCAGAAAGTATGGTGAAAATAATATTAACTTGTTCTGTATGTTGATCTGAATTTATGCTATTAATAAACTTCTGCGGGTTGGAGACCTTTGTTTCTCCGTTTGGGGTGTTGATGGTGGTGATAGAGTGGGGTATAGGCGTGGAGGTATGCTGAAGGAGGGCTAAGGTTACTTATTTTCTGAGACTTACAATATGAAAGTAATATGAAAGTGACAACATAATTTCCTTTTTCTGATTATTGTTGCTTGAAATTGTAATGGGCTTGGTTACGTTGAAACTTGGGGATAGTGGGGAGTTAAGAGTTTTTTTGTTTCATGGAAGTGGGGAGTGGAAGTTAAATTGGTTCTTTGGTGTTCTTAACTTGATTTAGTGTTTAGGATGATGCTATGTTGCCTTTAGAATTTAGTGAGAATTTTTCTTTCTAGGCTATTTTTAGGACATGTTGGTTAGTGAGCTTATTGAATATGTTTATTTCTGAACTATTTTGTAGGAAAATTGTGCTGTTTGATCTTGAAGATGAAGTTCTAACTTATTTTGTGAAAAGAAAGCTTTAAATTTCTAAGCTTTTATTGGCTGTCATTTAGACCCATTTTTTTCTCTTTGCATTGATGAGCAGTTATACCGTCGCTCTTTTGATATATGCTCTGAAGGTATGGCAAAAATATGGATATTTCTATAGAGCATAAGGAATAATACAATCAAGTAATATTGATGATATCAGCATTTTATGTTGCTTCACAGCATTGTTAACAAATTGGCTGATTTTGTTGTTTCTGTATTAGTTCATATCACGCTGCTTTGTCTAATTAATTTGATATTTCTATTTAAAAGTCCATTGATCTGAAGTTAAGTGCCTGTGACTGTTTCAGGCACTTGATACGTTCAATACTGCAGTTGTTTCTCCAATATACTATGTAATGTTTACAACCTTAACTATTTTGGCAAGTGTAATAATGTTCAAGGTAATGTTTCAAGTCTTTTTTTCGGTTGATTATTTCCTTGTCTCTTATTTTTAGATGTGCTGAATGATTGCTTATGCAAATGAGACATCTTTTTTCAGCGTAATGTTTCATCTTTTTTCTACCATTGAATAAGATTGCTTGTGTTCTCATCATCTTTTCTGTCCCCTCCAGCCACTTATTCAAATATTCCTGCAGTTCATTACGGCAAGAAGACATTGCTGACATAGCTAAAGTTGCACAACATTGTATCACCTCCAATACTTATTGTCATGTAGTTCCAAGTATATATGTTCTTCTCCTTTTATCTCATTCTTTGATCCATTAAAAACCATACACTTTTTTGTGTTATTTTTTGCCTTTTTGGGGATCAGTTTACTAGCCTGGAATTGCTAGGTTAGCTGTCTGCAGACAGAAAATAGCTGCAAAGTTCCAGTGCAAGTTACGGTTATTTGCTCATCATGTTCTTTCGTGGAATCCTGTCCTAATCCTTATGCTGTAATGATTAATTTGGCATTTTGTGGTGGACTTTCAAATAGCATTTGCAGGATTCATTGATGAAAAGTTGTTTCATCTAGAGTTTAATTGCTGTTTGCGCATTTCTATAATCTCAAAAAATGGAACCAAATGCTCGGAGTCAATTGCTTGAAAGTGCCATCTCCTGGTCATCAGCTTTTATAGTAGCAGTAGCTCTTCCCAAAGAGTCACCTTTAACAGAGAAAGCAAGAATGGCGGAGACTGTACACATGAAGCGCCTCATTTTTCAAAACTGATTGCTCATACATCTAGCTTTTATAAAACTTTTTAGGTCATCAGCAGCGTGCTTTCTTAACTTCTTTAAGGTGAAGATTGGTAAATCAGATTCTTAGGAGGAGGCAGGCGGACAAGGAGGTAAGTTGGGAAGTAGGTGTTGCTGGTTTTTCACGTGAGTTACAGCAATAAAACTTTAGGCCAACCTCCTATATATAATTTTCGACTATATGTGCAGTCAAGGGTAGTTCTGTTGATGAAATAGGTTATGGACCTATGATTGTGCAATCGTATTTGTTTTTTAAGTGAAACACATCTAGCAGTATTTAAGAAGTTCCAAACAAATAACAGGTTAAATTTATATTCCGAAGTTATATATTATACTGGAACCTTAGAAAATCAAGCTTCAATAAGTTCAAATGTGATTGTGCAAGAATTATTTTCTATTTCAGAATATAGATGGCACTGAAATTAGTTTTCTAGGAAAATCTGGACAGAAATATAACAACACATTAGTTATCTAGAAATTCTGGTATGGCAAATTACGTTGTGTTTTTAAAAAAATTATAGATGGCAAGTTGTAATGTATTAGACAGGTGGAAATATGCTAACCATTTTAGAAAAATCAATAAAACTTCTCTTTCTTATTTTACGGTTATCAATGCACAAAGTGCAATAGGACGTGCAAAGATTTCTTTTTTTTTTCATTTGAATTTGAAATAATATTGAAGCGCATATGTTACACGAAACATTATGTAATGTTTACTTTACAACTGCATGTTGATCAAATTATGAAATTATCTTTGCCATGATGGGAACGAAAAAGGTGGATAAGAGCAAGGGAGTTTGTAAATGAGTAATTTTAACATTACTATATATTCGGGTGACGGAAGGGTTTCTTCCCTTCGATTTAGGGAGCATTGACGTGATATTGGGTTTGAAATGATTGCAATCCGTAGGAGAGACTAAGATGAATTTGAAAATTTTGACAATTGAGATTCGGGAGGGAGATAAGATTGTGGTTCACGGTGACTTTAGTTTGTGTAAGATTCTGGTGTCAGTGAATCTATCAAAGGTGGTGGATAAGTTGGAAGGGCCACTACCTAAGACCTATAAGCAGTTGAGAAGGTTTAGGGGACTTACAGAACATTATTGGAAGTGCCTGAGGGGTTATAATTCGATTGTGTGACCGTAGACGAAGAAATTTAAAAGTATAAATTTCAGTGGGGGAAAAGTGACGACCCATACTTTTGAGAAGTTGAAGAAGGCTATGACAAGTTGTCGGCCGTTTTTTTATTACAACTTTAAAATCTTTTATTTAATTTAACTTTATCATTTCAAATAACTTTATGATTTTAAAAAAAAAGTAATAATTTTTTGATTTTCAAAATCATTGAAATATGAATATAACCTTTTTTATTTTAAAAAAAGTAACATTTTAATTTTAAAATAGGTGAAATCAAACGGGTCTCACATTTTAAATAGTTTAGATGATTTAATACAATACTACAATCAAAACACTTATCCTGAAAGATAAATATCACTTGTAATAGGGGTTCAATCACCTAGACTAAAGAATTTGTGACATCCATTCGGTCTGCGAAATTGTCTTATTTGCCGACAAGTTTCCCTACCTAATACGAGGATTAGATAAGGTTTATTTTATCTGAGTTTCTGGTTCCTTATAGAGGCAAACCCCTATAGTTAATTATATCTTAAATAACTGAGAGTCATTTAAGAAAACTCTTGATTAAGATCAGGTGGTTTTGTTTTCAAGATTTCAAAGTTTAGGTTTTCACGATTGGACATG
>JXCR01115315.1:31778-71106 GCA_002079205.1 Phalaenopsis hybrid cultivar | reverse complement strand
TAGAAAATTGTGATACGTAAATCAGCTAAAATAACCAAAATGAGTCATCATTAGTATAACAAAAAGACTTCACAATTCAATTTACAATAGAATTATTTAGAAAATATAACCTCTCAAACATGCAAATGATGATATATTGGAGATAAAAAAGGAATAAAAACCATAAAATTCTTCCTCACATATAGTATTTTTAAAAGTTCATAAAAATAATTTAAATGCTCAATTCAATAAAATTCGCGTTTGAGTTTTAGGCATAAATTTATGGCTCTAAGTTCATATGGACCTTCTAATTGGTTTGTACCATGTCAACAATTGTGTTGCCCAAATCATGAAGGATGCTTTCTCAAGCATGATATGTATTTAAACCATAAAAGGATCATCTTCCTCTTATCCATATAGATATATATCACACTTAAGAATTTGATAAGAACTGAGGATTAATAAACATAAAGATTGCAAAAATGGTGATAATATGAATTGAATAATATGTAAGAACTGAGATGTGAGATTAACTATGCATGAGTATTTAGAAAAAAATGAAAATCAATCTTTATCTATTATAAATCAATATCCCCTAAGAATTATCTTGCCCGTACAAGGAGTCCCGAAATGAACAGGGAAACAACGAAAAACAATAGGAACGACTCACCGGATACGTAAATCACGAAGTAGAAACAAAATATGAAGAAAAATTTGGGAGGAGAGAAGACATAACGATTAGGAACAGCGGCTTCGATGAGGACTCCACACCCGAGCGATGGTGGAAGATGAGCAACAGGAAGGAGCCAGGGGAGGCTTCGCGACAAGCGGTGTAGGGGCTTCTCGCGCCGCTTCTCGCGACAAGAAAGGGAGCAACGGTGTACGTGCTACTCGCGACAAGGAAGGGAGCAGTGGTTTCCCGAATGAGGTTAGGGCAGCTTTCGAGCGGAGCGGGNTATATATATATATATATATATATACTTGATGAGTAGTATTTCGAACCAAAACGAGCCGAACACGAACGAACACATCTTAGTTCATATTCTGCTCGTTAATTTATCGAACGAAATTAACGAGCCGAACACGGGTTGTTCGCGAGCAAGGAGCCGTTTTGCAGCCCTAGGGGCAGTTACAGTTATTTTTAAAATTAATCGTGAATTTGTTGTGAAAAAGATAAGTTTTTAGAATACATGGGTGCTATAAATCGATTCTCCTTTTTAAAAATAAAATTATAATATATTTTGTGTTAACTCACACTCAAGCTGTTTTAATTGTGAAAGCTCTTCAGATAATTGTTTTAAGGGAATACAGGAATTTTAAAGATAAAGTTGTAAGAATGTCTCAAATATGAATTAATTAAGATTTAGGGTTAACTCACACGTACAAGACTCTCTTTCAGGGAGGCACCTACAAGATTTCCCTCCAGGGTGAGCAAATACTAGACTTCCCTTTAAGGCGAGCACCTACAAGACCCTCTTCCGGGGCGAGCACCTACAAGACTCCCCTCCAGAGCAAGGAAATATTAGACTCCCCTTCGGAGTGAACACTTACAAGACCCCCATCTAGAGTGAGAAAATATTAGACTTCCCTCCGGGGTGAACACTTACAAAACTCACCTAGGGCCAACAAATATAAGTCTCCCCTTCGGGGCGAGCACCTACAAGACTCTTTTTCAAGGCAAGCAAACGCAAGACTTCCCTATAAGACAAGCACCTACAAGTCTCTTGTCCTACAAGGCTACCGGAAAAATATGGCATGCAGATATGATAGTTGCTAATAGCTGATGATTCATGGTATTGAGGTGGTATTGAGGTAGTATTGAGGTCGTATTCTTCACAATATCATCTTAATATTATTGTATATTATCAATCCTCATATACTGATACCGCACATAATATTCACTCGCTTGGGCGGACGAAGGGAGTGTGGAGGTGGCAAATATGTCGAAACCGTAGAGGCTGCGGCCCCAAGTGTTGAAGATAATGGAGGAAAGAGAATAGAATGTAGACGAGACTAATCGATAAGGGAAATGGTGATACCATCATCTTCTACAGCCATTTAAGCTCATTTAAGCTCAACAAGGAAACAAAAATTGTAAAGCAGAAGTAAGATTGAAGCTTTACAAATAATTTCTCTAAAAGTTTTAAATGTCTAATGAGCTGTTCTTAAAGCATTTTAATAAAATTTAAAATAATATTATTTGTGAAAAAAATAATTATTTAATTAAAACTGAAAAAATAAGCTACATATAAATTATTTGATTCAATTATTAAAGTATTAATTATTTAATTTCTTTATTTTTTTTGTTTTGTTTTTTTTTATATAGTTATTGATCAAAATTTTATTTTGAAACCATGTTAAATTAAAAATCAATTTATATTATTTTTTAAGTATTAAATCAAATATTAACATGAACATTATTTTAATAAGATTACTTAATTATTTCTAAAACATATTATTTAAATTAATGACAATTTAATGCATTTTTGACATTTATCCAAAAAAATCTAAAAATAATAATCCGTTTAATATTAAATTTAAATTTAAAACTAATTTCCAACGAATATGCATGCTCATCCAAGCATATCAACTGATTCAGCAAGATAAGGTTACAAGATAAGAGGGATTGACTTTTAAACGAAAGGCATATAAATTATCATAAGATCTTTGTTTATTGCTTATTTCATCCATCCAAGAAATGTCGATCTCATGATAAAAAAAAATAAAAAAAAATTTCCAACATGAAATTATCTTATTTCCTTTTTTAGATTGAGGGCCCGTTTGGGGCAGCTTATTTGGTGTGGGGACGTTTTGAAAACACACCTGACATGTTTGGATAAACTACGTTATAACAGCTTATGTGTTTTCAAAACGCAGAAAACAACGTTTTAACACTGCATCTATTTAGGTGCGGTGACATCTTATTGACAACGGTCTGACCTTTCCAAAAAAAAATAAAAATTTGTAATGACCACCGCACCTAGCTTATCATCAGATTTTTCAGTAAGNTTATTTTTTAAGTATTAAATCAAATATTAACATGAACATTATTTTAATAAGATTACTTAATTATTTCTAAAATATCTTATTTAAATTAATGACAATTTAATGCATTATTGACATTTACCCAAAAAAAAATTAGTTATATTCAACTAATCTAAAAAAAATAATCCGTTTAATATTAAATTTAAATTTAAAACTAATTTCCAACGAATATGCATACTCATCTAAGCATATCAACTGATTCAGCAAGATAAGGTTACAAGATGAGAGGGATTGACTTTTAAACGAAAGGCATATAAATTATCATAAGAGCTTTGTTTATTGCTTATTTCATCCATCTAAGAAATGTCGATCTCATGAAAAAAAAAATATTAAAAAAAAAATTTCAACATGAAATCATCTTTTTTTTAGATTGAGGCCCGTTTGAGGCAGCTTATTTGGTGTGGTGACGTTTTGAAAACACACCTGGCATGTTTGGATAAACTGCGTTATAACAGCTTATGTGTTTTCAAAACGCAGAAAACAGCGTTTTCACACCGCATCTATTTAGATACGGTGACATCTTATTGACAACGGACTGACTTTTCTAAAAAAAAATAAAAATTTGTAATGACCACCACACCTAGCTTATCATCAGATTATTCAGTAAGATAAAACTGCCCCAAACAGACTCTAAATGACACTTTCATGTTCAAAGGTATTTAGAGATGAAATTTCACATTGTATAACCAGAAATTAGGATTTTCAGTCTTTGTTTTGTTATTCATTTGATTGGAGTAATTATGTTTTGGTTGGATGCATTGAAGTATCCCCAAATGGGAATAAAACTCAAATTTGATTTTTTTTTTTCNTAAAACTGCCCCAAACAGACTCTAAATGACACTTTCATGTTCAAAGGTATTTAGAGATGAAATTTCACATTGAATAACCAGAAATTAGGATTTTCAGTCTTTGTTTTGCTATTCATTTGATTGGAGTAATTATGTTTTTGTTGGATGCATTGAAGCATCCCCAAATGGGAATAAAACTCAAATTTGTTTTTTTTTTCTTTTATTTTTATTTCTTATCTTTTTATTTGAGTTCATGACCCAAAAGCTGAGCTTTATAATATATTATCTATGCAAAAAGCTTGCTTTTCCATAAGAAGTGAAGAAGATTCCCATTTAATCGACAATNGTTTAGTTTTTTTTTTTTTTTTTAGTTATTGATCAAATTTTTATTTTGAAACCAAGTTAAATTATAAATCAATTTATATTATTTTTTAACTATTAAATCAAATATTAACATGAACATTATTTTAATAAGATTACTTAATAATTTCTAAAATATATTATTTAAATTAATGACAATTTAATGCATTATTGACATTTACCCAAAAAAAATTTAGTTATATTCAACTAATCTAAGAAAAAAATAATCCGTTTAATATTAAATTTAAATTTAAAACTAATTTCCAACGAATATGCATTCTCATCCAAGCATATCAACTGATTCAGCAAGATAAGGTTACAAGATAAGAGGGATTGACTTTTAAACGAAAGACATGGATATCATGAAAAAATTATAAAAAAAAATTTCCAACATGAAATTATCTTTTTCTGGGAAATAATTTCCTTTTTTAGACTGAGAGCCTGTTTGATGCAGCTTATTTGGTGTGGTGACGTTTTGAAAACGAACCTGACATGTTTGGGCAAACTGCGTTATAACAGCTTATGCGTTTTCAAAACGCAAAAAATAGCTTTTTCACACCCCATCTATTTAGGTGCGGTGGCATCTTATTGACAACGGTCTGACTTTTCCAAAAAAAAAAAAAAATTTGTAATGGTCACAGCGCCTAACTTATCAGCAGATTATTCAATAAGATACAGCTGCCCCAAACAGACACTAAACGACACATTCATATTCAAAGGTTTTTAGAGATGAAATTTAAATTAATGTCACATTGTATAACCAAAAATTAGGATTTTCAGTCTTCGTTGTGTTATTCATTTGATTGGAGGGTTTATGTTTTTGTTGGATGCATTAAAGAATCCCCAAATGGGAATAAAACTCAATTTGATTTTTTATTTCTTATCTTGTTATTTGAGTTCATGAAGAGTAAAAAAGTATAGATTTCAAAAAGATCCCTAAAATTATTTTCATTTGTTTTCATTTGCTTCCCATTTAAATGGCCCAAAAGTTGAGCTTTATAATATATTATCTATGCAAAAAAGCTTGCTTTTCCATAAGAAGTGAAGAAGATTCCCATTTAATCGACAACTTTTCTTAATAATCAGTTTTTCAGTCTCAGATAAAAACTTGCTATAATTCTTTAGTCTCCAATCTCAATCTTATTCTATAATCTTTTGATTTTTTTTTTTTTTTTATCACGACATTATATGATAAAAACTTTAAGTGTTGTATGTCTTAGAGAAGTCACACAAATCAAGGAGAGCACTTGCTTAATGCTGAGGGGTCACACAAATCAGAGAGAGCACTTGTTTCACTGGATCCCAACCCAGACCCGTAGATCCTCTTTTCAATTTTTTTTCAAAATTTTCAATCATTATTCAGTTGGTCCCACTTGTTCTCATTTGCAAGCTGTCGTACTCCTTGTCTGTACATTCCTTAAAATATCTGATAATATTTTACCACCTTTTTTTATTGAAATAGGTGTAGGTCTATTTCCCCGTTCAATCTCTTTAATGCAAAGATCGCAAAATATCATTTTCATATCTTTTTCTCACAATGCGGGTGTAGCAACCTCTATAGGTTTATTATCCATGTTATTATTATATCAAAATAAAGTCATGAAAAGCAACAGTAAAATCAATTAGAAAGTAGAAAATTGTGATACGTAAATCAGCTAAAATAACCAAAATGAGCCATCATTAGTATAACAAAAAGACTTCACAATTCAATTTAAAATAGAATTATTTAGAAAATATAAGCTCTCAAACATGCAAATGATGATATATTGGAGATAAAAAAGGAATAAAAACCATAAAATTCTTCCTCACATATAGTATTTTTAAGAGTTCAGAAAAATAATTTAAATGCTTAATTCAATAAAATTCACCTTTGAGTTTTAAGCATAAATTTGTGGCTCTAAGTTCAAATGGACCTTCTAATTGGTTTGTACCATGTCAACAATTTTGTTGCCCAAATCATGAAGGATGCTTTCTCAAGCATGATATGTATTTAAACCATAAAAGGATCATCTTCCTCTTATCCATATAGATATATATCACACTTAAGAATTTGATAAGAATTAAGGATTAATAAATATAAAGATTGCAAAAATGGTGATAACATGAATTGAATAATATGTAAGAACTGAGATGTAAGATTAACTATACATGAGTGTTTAGAAAAAAATTAAAATCAATCTTTATCTATTATAAATCAATATCCCTTAAGAATTATCTTGCCCGTACAAAGAGTCTTGAAATGAACAGGGAAACAACGGAAAACAAAAGGAACGACTCACCGGATACATAAACCACGAAGTAGAAACAAAGTATGAAGAAAAATTTGGGAGGAGAGGAGACATACCGATTAGAAACAGCGGCTTCGATCAGGACTCCACACCCGAGCGATGGTGGAAGATGAGCAACAGGGAGGAGCCAGGGAAGGCTTCGCGACAAGCGGCGTAGGGGCTTCTCGTGATAAGAAAGGGAGCAGCAACGTAGGGGCTTCTCGCGACAAGGAAGGGAGCGGCAGTTTCCCGAATGAGGTAAGGGCAGCTTTCGAGAAGAGCGAGGCCAAGGTTCGGGGCAAAGGAGGTATTATCGTTCAAGAAAGCTAAGCCGCGGGGTCGATCCCGCGACCCACGTCTTCCTATTTAGCGGCAAGGGGCCGCTACCGCTGAAGGAAACCACGCGAAAAAAAAAAACTTCACGGTTTGAGGCCGCGACGCTCTCGAAAAACGCGGCCGCAAATGGAGCCTCACTCTAGCCTAGAAGTCGCTTACGAGTCAAGAATAACCGGACACTTCAATTTATTAGTTAGGTCGTCTTGCCTACTTCGTAGAAAACTTAGAAGCCCTTGTTAAGATAGCCATCTACTTATACTCTTTAACAAATTGATTAATGTCCACGCGTCTAAAATGATCAAATCATTTATTGATTATTTTTTTATTTTTCTTATTGTACAAAAATAGATTTTTCTGTAGATCACAAAAGCAACAAAGAAGGGGGTGAATGGGAAATTTGGATATAAAGCATCCACAACATTTTTCGGTTGCTTGATTGCAACTAGGATTTAGTTTAAATAGAATTTAGTAAATCATATAAATCAAGATTTATTAAATCCTGAGATGGTTAAATTCTGAAAACTATTTGATATGTTAGTGAGTAAATTTTAATAAATCTTAAAAAATGATTTGGCAGTTTTAGAAGAATTTAGCAGGATTTATTAAGCTTCCAAAGATAATAATTAGATTAATAATCAATTATATAAATTAATAATTAATAATTTTTTTGTAAACAAATTATTTACTAAACAGTAATTTAATATCAATCAATTATTAATAATATAAATTAAGAATTACTTTAAATTTTATTAAAATTTAAAATTAAAACATATTTTTATTTATTAAATAAATAATAAAAATAGTTATAAATTTATCTAATTATAATTAATTTGATAATATATAAATTAATTATTAATTATTAATTATTAATGAATTAAATTAATAAAATTAACTTTAAAAAAAAATTTAAACCACAAACCTAACTCCCTCTTTTTCTCCCAATCTCCCCAAATTTCCGTCTGTGTCCAAAACCCTCGCTTATGTCATTCCTCTCCCGGCTTCGCCAAAACAGTCGCCTTCGGGAACGAACCTTCCCGATATAGTCACGATTAGAGCCAGCCGGGAAGACAACGACGAGATCGCGACTGCAGAGGCCACCGAAACTCCCATCCTTCTCATCCTTCTGCTCCAACCCTAAACCCTAAATCCTAAACCATTGAGGAAGGTAAGCTCGTTCGTGCCCTTCTTCCGCTTCGCTCGTCCCGGATTTACTGTCCGCCGATTCACAGGATTTAGTAAATCCCAGATTTATGGCGAATCAGCGTCATTTTGGGATTTACGGAGTCATTTGTTGCCTTTTAGCAGGATTTAGCTTAAAATCTGCATAAATCCTGCCCCTTAGCTTTTGAGCTATCATGGATAAGACCCTTCTTAGTTTATCTTCTCATCCCAGATCTCTTGCCTTCTCTCTCATCTTTGTCTCCTCTAGTTATCGCCAAGAACCCATGAATCATGTAAGTAGATCAGGGATAAATAGAAAACAACAATTATTACATCTTATTTTCCTGCAACAGAACAACGCTTACCTAGTCCGTCCTTCATAGATCACCTATCAGGAACTATATATACACAGAACGTAGCTAAACTCTTTACATAGATACCCCAAAGACTCTACACGCATGCAACCATGGCCAAAACTCTGCATAAGACTTGTTCGAGCTTCATAACTTAACATCCGGTTCCAGTCAAGACATTATTGATCCGGCCCGGCACGCTGAGCCAGTGACAGTCATCAAAGCGGCAATGAGCAACACCTCGCAAAGTTTCAGCAACATCAGACGGCTCCAGGAAGAACGGGGACCATGTCGGGGTACCATCCTCAAAAGAGTTGTGTGTGAGGCGCTTTATGCCAGATCCATCAATCTTCACTGTGAAAATTTCTCCGTAAGGTTGGTAATGGTGAGGATTCGAGATAGGTTCCGCTGAGACCCCAGCATAGTCTGATGTGAACACCAAACTTGCAGAGTCTGGGCTAAACCAAGGATGGTTTGTCCTCCCTCCATCCCCGCTATGCACAACTCTCCTCAGGCCAGTTCCATTTGGGTGAACCATGTAGATGGAGAAGCTCCCACCTCCAGGGTTATGTCTATCAGAAGCAAAGGCAATCCATTCTCCATCAGGAGACCAATTACACATGGTGTCACTCCAAGGCCCTTCTGTGAGCTGATAAATTTCTGCACTTTCTCCTTCAACAGCATCCATTACATACAGATTCTTGTGACCTGATCGGCCGGAACGAAACACCACCCACTTGCCATCAGGTGATGGAGAAGGGAAAGCATTGTTCTTCCCTCCTGTAGTTAGTTTTTTGATATAAGGCTCAGCTTTGTCATTATCTTCACTCAGAGTAATTGAAATGACATCAACTTCAGCACTTTCAACAGCAAAGTCAGGACCATCGCTGGTGTATATAACACCTTTTCTTTTCCAATCCCAAGCAGTACCAAAAGCATTGCCATTATAAAGCTCTCGTGGATTAGAACCATCAGAATTAACTACATACAAACCAGGCAGATTGACATAGGCGATCTGCCGACCATCAGGTGAGAAGGAAGGAAAAGACCCATCAATTCTGAATAGTGAAAATTTCTCCGGCGATAAGCTAGTGATGCTCTCCAGAAGCAAAGGAGGGTTTCCGCTATTCCTGCTTCCCCGGCATCTATGATAGCCAATCCTGCTAGCATCCGGGGAGAAGAAGGGGTTGAAATGGTGAGTTTTAGGGGAAATTACCCGAGTCACCTCAACATAATCGTTCTTTCCGTCTCTTAGATCTAGTAGCTCANGTGAGTTTTAGGGGAAATTACCCGAGTCACCTCAACATAATCGTTCTTTCCGTCTCTTAGATCTAGTAGCTCGATATGCCGGAACTGGGAGCTGGATCTTCTCGTCGCCACCGCTATGAGCTCTGGAGCAGCAGCGCTTACCGCCGGAGTGAAGGCATGGAAACCGGGAGGGGTGATCCTGTCAAGAGAGATTAGCAAAGGGGCGTCTCCATGAGTGCTAATAGCTGCTCTGTAAACACTCCACCATCCATCCGAGCTCCTACGATGGAAATATATGGTGGAGTCATCGGCCCAACAAGGCCATCCGCCATGCTCGATTACCAAAGTCCGTGCCGATCCATCAATAGTCTTGAATATGTAGATGTCGGTGTTGAGCTCCTGTACCTCCCCAGTCCATCCGCGCTCGCCGGAAGAGGCGACCGCCGTCCATTGACCGGAGGGAGAGACGGCGGGGCTGTAATCGGCGATACCATGGGGGGTGAGGCGGGTGGTGGAGCCGCTGGGCAGGTGAGTGGAGTACACCGCGGCCCAACTCTGCCTCGGAGACTGAGAGGGCTGGTGGGTGGAAACGAAAACCAGGCGATCGCCGGAAAGGGATGGACGGTCCTTCATGGAAACAGAAGGCCGGCCGTCGGGTGGGGGCAGAAGAGAGAAGTGGAGACGGGTGGGGAGCTCTAGGGTTGCGCGTCGATTGGTTGGAGAGTACGATGAGGAGTAAAGGTCCAGGTAANGGGCTGGTGGGTGGAAACGAAAACCAGGCGATCGCCGGAAAGGGATGGACGGTCCTTCATGGAAACAGAAGGTCGGCCGTCGGGTGGGGACAGAAGAGAGAAGTGGAGGCGGGTGGGCAGCTCTAGGGTTGCGCGTCGATTGGATGGAGAGTACGATGAGGAGTAAAGGTCTAGGTAGATGGTGGAGTAGCCGGAGCGTTCGGTGACATAGATGAGGGCGTCAAGTTGATCTGTATGAGAGGAAGAAGAAGAGTGGTTGATAAGGGAGAGGATGGAAGAAGGAGACGAGGGGAAGAAGCCGTTGTAGTTGACGGAGATGCCATCGGTGAGCTGGAGCTCGGTTTGGTGTGTGGATGGGGATATAGGGGTGGAGAAGATGTCGAAGCCGTAGAGGCTGCGGCCGAGAGTGGTGAACACGATGGAGCTGGTGGAACGAACTGGAACGAAAAGGAGGAAGACGACGAAGAGAGAGGGGAGGAAAAAGAGGAGTGGTGGGAATTTCATCTTCTACAGGCTTATCAGCTCACAGTTCTTCTTCTTACAGTCTGCAGCTTTGCTAGGATTTGAAGATGAGGAAACGTTCGTGGATTTTTTTAGTAGTTTAGAAAAAAAAAACATTTAATTAAAAGCTTATTTTATTATGATATTCCTGGTTTATCTGCCGTTCATCAATTTGACAATCGGACAGTCCAACAATTCACCAGTTGGGCAATTCAGTAATTCAACAGTTGACGGCTTGGAGAGCCTTAGGTGTATACTTATAAAATAGTAATTGCTCCCTAAGAAAAATTTTTCCATACGGATCGGATACCGCTGACATCTTGCATGCGGTGTCCGATCCTGATCATAAATCAGGTAAGGATGTATTTCAGCGGGCTCCACCTAAATTTTTTTTCTTTTTTTAAAAAATTGAAATAATCCTGACCGTAAATCAAACACCGCATGTAAATATGCATGTGATGTCCGTATGCAATAATTTCTCGCTCCCTAAACTCCCTCGCTCACACTCTCACTCTCACTCACACAATCACACATAGATGAACACAAATATTTGATATTTATGCAAACTTCTATAGATATTTTTATAAGTGACAAGCACTCAAAACTCCTGACATATTTTTCCACGGCACCTCATTAGTTAATTACAGATAAGACAAAAGAGTCGGTTTCCACGACATTGAAGCTCCACCTCTTGCTTCTTGTCTTGCTGTTAATGTTCCACCATCACACCGAGAGCCTAAATTATTTATGAAGCACATATAACTTGTTCTTCAATATTTTCTAAATAAAAAAGAAAATCAATAGAATAAGATAATGACTCACTAGATGAAAACTAGAAATTTTTTTAACTTTTAATGAAGTATATGATGGTGAAAAGCTGGTTGGATTTAACCAAGTATGGTAGAAATCCCAGCTTTCTAGCAGCCACCGCAGATAAGTAAATTTGGTGAGAAAATGCAGCTTTTAATTGTAGTTTTGTTTGCGAACAGAGATAAAACACAATTTTACCAAATAGAAAAAACAGTGGTGTGGTATCACATCGCCACTGCACCGCTGTCCCAAACCCACCCTAAATATCATAAAATGTACAATCTTAAAATAAAGCATTTATTCAAATCAATAAGAAGTAATTAATTGTTCAAATGAGAAAATCGAGCTTGAAATTATTTACAGAGAAGAATATGTTTTAGTTTTTTTAAGAAAAATATTGAAAAAGTTTAAAGGGTTTAAGACCTTCAAAATTAGTTGAAGTTAAAGTGAACTAGAATTTTTAGCTTATAGGTTTAAAGGGAAGATTTTGGGCTTATACATAACTTAAATTGTGAGAAATATGGCAGAAACATGTTAAGGATGTAGTGAAATGATACTACGATGAGGAAATTAAATAAAAATAAATACTTGGAATACATTCACTAGCCGAAATAGTATATGGTGGAGACTAGCCACCAAGCAAGGCTTGATTGATGAATTTGGTAACCAAGTTTCCTCCCTTGAGTTTCACACTCAAAACTTCTTTATCAAACTTAAATAAGCACCAAACATTTCAATAGGNTGTAGGGGTGGAGAAGATGTCGAAGCCGTAGAGGCTGCGGCCGAGAGTGGTGAACACGATGGAGCTGGTGGAGCGAACTGGAACCAAAAGGAGGAAGAGGAAGAAGAGAGAGGGGAGGAAAAAGAAGAGTGGTGGGAATTTCATCTTCTACGGGCTTATCAGCTCACAGTTCTTCTTCTTACAGTCTGCAGCTTTGCTAGGATTTGAAGATGAGGAAACGTTCGTGGATTTTTTTTAGTTTAAAAAAAATAACAAAACATTTAATTAAAAGCTTATTTTGTTATGATATTCCTGGTTTTTCTGCCGTTCATCAATTTGACAATCGGACAGTCCAACGATTCACCAGTTGGGCAATTCAGTAATTCAACAGTTGACGGCTTGGAAAGCCTTAGGTGTATACTTATAAATTAGTAATTGCTCCCTAAGAAAAATTATTTCATACGGATCAAACACCGCACGCATCTTGCGTGCGGTGTAGATGCGTGCGGTGTCCGATCCTGACCGTAAATTAGGTGATTTAGGGTCATGATGTATTTAAGTGGGCCTTATCTAAAATTTTTTTTTATTTTTTAAAAAAATTGAAATAATCCTAATCGTAGATCACTGTGATCTGCGATGCCCGTATACAATAATTTTTCGCTCACTAAACGCCTCACTCTCACTCTCACTCTCACTCTCACTCACACAATCACAATAGATGAACACAAATATATGATATTTATGCAAACTTCTATAGATATTTTTATAAGTGACAAGCACTCACAACTCCTGACATATTTTTCCACGGCACCTCAGTAGTTAATTACAGATAAGACTAAAGAGTCAGTTTCCACGACATTGAAGCTCCACGTCTTGCTTCTTGTCTTGCTGTTAATGTTCCACCATCACACCACAGATAACTTGTTCTTCAATATTTTCCAAATAAAAAAGAAAATCAATAGAATAAGATAATGACTCACTACATGAAAACTAGAAATTTTTTTTAATTTTTAATGAAGTGTATGATAGTGAAAAGCTGGTTAGATTTAAGTAGGTATGGTAGAAATCCCGACTTTCTAGCAGCCACCACAGATAAGTAAATAAGTAAATTTGGTGAGAAAATACAGTTTTTAATTGTAGTTTTTTTTTTACGAACAGAGATAAAACACAATTATGCCAAATAGAAAAAAACAGTGGTGCAGTCTCACATCACCACCGCACCGCCGTCCCAAACCCACCCTAAATATCATGTTTCATTTAGCTAATGTTGTCTTAATAACATCATAAAATGTACAATCTTAAAATATGGCATTTATTCAAAGCATAAGAAGTAATTAATTGTTCAAATGAGAAAATCGAGCTTGAAATTATTTACAGAGAAGAATATGTTTTAGTTTTTTTAAGAAAAATATTGAAAAAGTTTAAAGGGTTTAAGACCTTCAAAATTAGTTAAAGTGACCCAGAATTTTTAGCTTATAGGTTTAAAAGGAAGATTTTGGGCTTATACATAACTTAAATTGTGAAAAATATGGTAGAAACATGGTAAGGATGTAGTGAAATGATACTAGATGAGGAATTTAAATAAAAATAAATACTTAGAATACATTTACTAGCCAAAATAGTATATGGTGGAGACTAGCCACCAAGCAAGGCTTGATTGATGAATTTGGTAACCAAGTTTCCTCCCTTGAGTTTCACACTCAAGACTTCTTTATCAAACTTAAATAAGCACCAAACATTTCAATAGGTTTTTACAATATCAAAATCTCAAATTAGAGAAGAGAAGGGAAGGACAAGCAATGCCACTTCTTAGATTGACAAACCTTAAACACTCTATCAAGCCACTTACATAATTTAACATCTTAGAAACATCATAAAATAACTCATAAATATATAACAACTTATAAATAACACATAAAATATATATCTCTCAATAACAATTTCACACACAAAGAAGCACTAAAACACCATTTTTCTCCTNTAAACACTCTATCAAGCCACTTACATAATTTAACATCTTAGAAACATCATAAAATAACTCATAAATATATAATAACTTATAAATAAGACACAAAATATATATCTCTCAATAACAATTTCACACACAAAAAAGCACTAAAACACTATTTTTCTTCTTTTTTTTTCTTTGAACTTTGAACAAACTCCTCTTTTTTTGGATTAAGGTTTTGGTTGGCCTATTTCACTTTGTATTTACTTCTTGTGCTACACTAGAGAATGATAATAAGCAAGGAATCATTTTGCTTCAAGGGATTGTTAAGAATCAATTTTTTGTTTTATGTTTCTTTCTTTTTTTTTTCTTTTGTTAACAGGTTAAAAAAAATTTAAAAAAAACAAATTTATTTACTTATTATAGTTTGGTCTTAATTTTTAAAATATATAAAAAAAATCTATAATTAATTTTTAGTGTTCTAAAAACTTGTTTCCTGATTCCTATGTTCTCATAAATCTCTCCATCTAAGGAGCCATGGGGTTGTGAATTTAGCTCGAAGATTAATTGCTCAAAAGTTGATTCGAATTTTCACTTTGATCGAGATCAGATTGAAATAAACGAGCTAAGCTACGAGCCACAATTTTGGGTTAAGTTTTTTTCAAGCCAATTTCGAGTGACTCTAGCTCGGCTCAAAATCGGATTGTTAATAGTCATAGTAATGTTAGGACTAAGAGTTTGTGAATTTAGCTCGAAGATCGTTAATCTCTCGAAAATCAATTCAAATTTTAGCTCAAAGATCAAGATCAGATCGAAATAAACTAGCTGAACTATCAACTAAAATTTTGGATCAATTTTTTTTCTAGCCGATGTTGAGCCAAACCTAATTCAGCTTGAAATCATATCGTTAACAACCCTAAAGGAGCCTTATCTTCTTCCTCCAAACCATGAAAACATAGAAGGCAGTTAATAACATGCCTTTCCTGCTTCTTCTCCAAGCCAATGGAGAGATAAACCCTGAAATTTTTTTGCTGCTGTTCTCAGCTCTACTAAGCGTCAAATCCCACCACATTGCCCATTGTATGCACCCTCCCCCTCCTTAATTCAACACCATGATGCCATTTCTCTGCCCCTCAGCCAACCCTACACCGTCGAACACCTCGTCGCCGACATGCACGATCTCAGCTATTCTCCCAACCTCCATACCTTTACCTCCCTCATCCATGAATGTACAGTATGTGGTTGAAGCAGATGCCATGTTTTACACTTCAATGATAGATGTATACTTCAATAAAGCTGAGTCAGGAGATGTGATGAGGTATTACATAGTAGAATAAGAGTCATTGGATTAAAGCTAAGAAGGGTTATGAAGGTACTACATCAAAATAAAGATAAAACAAAATCATTAAACAAAAAACAGGAAGTGATCTCAAATGTTTATGTTTCATTATATTTCATAATTAAGAAAGAATACTTAATTATTTCTGTAAACCCTATACTTACATTGAGAAATTATCGGCATTAATAAAGGTATTCCAATTTGATTTTTTCAAATCTAGAGATTTTAAGATGTGTACTGCATATGAAACTTCTTATGCTTTGAATAAATGCTTTATTTTAANTGTTAAGAATCAATTTTTTGTTTTATGTTTCTTTCTTTTTTTTTTCTTTTGTTAACAGGTTAAAAAAAATTTTAAAAAAACAGATTTATTTACTTATTATAGTTTGGTCTTAATTTTTAAAATATAAAAAAAAATCTATAATTAATTTTTAGTGTTCTAAAAACTTGTTTCCTGATTCCCTATGTTCTCATAAATCTCTCCATCTAAGGAGCCATAGAGTTGTGAATTTAGCTCGAAGATTAATTGCTCAAAAGTTGATTCAAATTTTCACTTTGATCGAGATCAGATTGAAATAAACTAGCTAAGCTACGAGCCAAAATTTTGGGTTAAGTTTTTATCAAGCCAATTTCGAGTGACTCTAGCTCGGCTCAAAATCGGATTGTTAATAACCATAGTAATGTTAGGACTAAGAATTTGCGAATTTAGCTCGAAGATCGTTAATCACTCGAAAATCAATTCAAATTTTAACTCAAAGATCAAGATCAGATCGAAATAAACGAGCTGAACTATCAACTAAAATTTTGGATCAATTTTTTTTCTAGCCGATGTTGAGCCAAACCCAATTCGGCTTGAAATCATATCGTTAACAACCCTAAAGAAGCCTTATCTTCTTCCTCCAAACCATGAAAACATAGAAGTCAGTTAATACATGCCTTTCCTGCTTCTTCTCCAAGCCAATGGAGAGATAAACCCTAAAATTTTTTTGCTGCTGTTCTTAGCTCTACTAAGCGTCAAATCCCACCACATTGCCCATTGTATGCACCCTCCCCCCTCCTTAATTCAACACCATGATGCCATTTCTCTGCCCCCTCAGCCAACCCTACACCGTCGAACACCTCGTGGCTGACATGCCCAATCTCAGCTGTTCTCCCAACCTTCTTACCTTTACCTCCCTCATCCATGAATGTACAGTATGTGGTTGAAGCAGATGCTNCCTCATCCATGAATGTACAGTATGTGGTTGAAGCAGATGCTATGTTTTACACTTCAATGATAGATGTATACTTCAATAAAGCTGAGTCAGGAGATGTGATGAGGTATTACATAGTAGAATAAGAGTCATTGGATTAAAGCTAAGAAGGGTTATGAAGGTACTACGTCAAAATAAAAATAAAACAAAATCAAAGCAAACCAACAACAAAATCATTAAACAAAAAACAGGAAGTGATCTCAAATGGGGCCTCAACTTCTATGTTTCATTATATTTCCTAATTAAGAAAGAATACTTAATTATTTCTGTAAACCCTATACTTACATTGAGAAATTATTGGTATTAATAAAGGTATTCCAAGTTGATCTTTTCAAATCTAGAGGTTTTAAGATGTGTACTGCATATGAAACTTCTTATGCTTTGAATAAATGCTTTATTTTAAGATTGCACATTTTATGATGTTGTTGAGCTAATAAATCTATTTATGCAATGAAACATGATATTTAGGGTGTGTTTGGGGGCAGCGGTGCAGTGGCGGTGTGGTGTTGTACTATATTTTTTTTTGTTCAGCAAAAATGTGTTTTATTTGCATTCGTATAAAACTGCAATTGAAAGTTGTGTTTTTCTACATGCGGTAGCTGCTAGAAAACTTTGATCTAACTTCTTTAAAAAAAAAAAAAATTTATAATATTCATCTCAACTTCTTCTTCAACAGCTTCATAGTTGCTTGTCTTCAAACAGTTATAGCTGCCCAAACAGATCCTTAAGTATAACTGTGAGCATGTTTTGATAAATAGGGCAGGCGTATCATTTGTCAATATTTCATACATTAGGTATTAAGTTTGATACGCACAAAACTAGAAATTTTCAGGCAAGCATTGCATAAAAATACTCTTATGCTTAAAAATGACAACTTCATTGAATAAAATACAAACAAAAAGAAAGCTACTCATTTAGAAATTCTTAGATGAGTTTTGTATAAGGAAATTGTTAGGCTTTGATTGAGTCTTTTATTTAAATATTGCATTATGATGTTACAGATAAAACATGATCAATATGTTAAAAATAAAGTATTGGTTGGATGAAAGATGAAATTTGCGCATAGCTGTGACTTGAATAAGCTGATATAGCTGGACAAATGATGCGGGCGCTAAAGTTTATTGGTTTTAATGCTTTTAAAATTATGCCATCATTGAAAATTTATTCAAATTTGACTAAAGATTTTTGGATTATTGCATGAGAAATTTTCTGTGCTTAGATTGAGTTCTAATTTAATATTACCTTATTGTAATGGATAGATTTTTTCATGCACAAAGCAGCGTGCGGAGNCCCCACCACCACCACCACCACCACCACCCAAAAACAATATGCAATCTCTCTTAATTTCTTTAATTAAAAAAAGCTCTCACAACTCTTTTTACTGTTGTCCATTTGCGCTTCATTTCTTCTGTTTCTCTAATTAATTGCAAGCACAAAATAAATCAATAATTCTTAACTTTTAAGTCCACATTACATCACTAAACTGATAGGAACAACAGTAGGTCTCTATTTAGGNAAAATTATTAAATTAGATTCAAATGATGTTTTAATATAAATAATAATTTTAAAATCTTGCTCAAATAATTATTGTCTTATAACTACATGATTAGAGTTGTTAAAAAAGACTCTTTGTTCGTGAACAGCTCGTGTTCGGCTTGTTAAGCAAACGAGGCGAACACAAACACACTTTTTGAGCTTGAAATATAAACGAGCCGAACACGAGTTGAGCATGACTCGCTCATGTTCGNCTACATGATTAGGGTTGTTAAAATGACTCTTTGTTCGTGAACAGCTCGTGTTCGGCTTGTTAAGCAAACGAGGCGAACACGAACACACTTTTTGAGCTTGAAATATAAACGAGCCGAACACGAGTTGAGCATGACTCGCTCGAACACGAGTTGAGCATGGCTCGCTCGTGTTCTGCTCGTTTACACACCTAATCGTTGTCCGGATGGTGCTCTCCTGGGACAATATATGGAAAACTATTTCTATTGTAAGGGCATCAACATTCATTAAAAGTAATTAAGAATGGTCAATTCTTATCTTTTATCTTTTATTCTGTTCTTCAAAAAATATGTTGTTAGTGTATTTCTCACACTTTTATTTAAAAAAAAAAACTAAATAATTAAAAATTATTTTGAATATTTTAAAAATTAAGTTAATTTATTTTGAACTTACCAAATGAATATATTTTTCAAATTAAAATACAAATAAAGCAAATTTAAACTTACATTAAAAATAAATAAAAATGATCTCAAACAACCCTTAAGAAATGAAAAATGAAATTTATGCACAGCTGAGTAAGTGGTGGCAGACAATACGTGTTAAGTCTATCGATGAAATATTCAGACTACTGGAGAGCTCAGGATTTGCGCCGCTCCAATGGACAAATGTATTTACCTTTCTCTGCAACAATTCTGCTAGTTGGTCTCTAGGAAGCAATAGATGAAGTTAGAGAGAGAGAGATGAGGTGTTTGGCTACAACTTCATAAAGCATTAGGGATATTTAAAGTGTTTTAAGGATGATAAAGAGAGGAATCATTTTAATATTGAAAAAAAATGGCCTATTTTCTGAATTTTTTGGCTAAAAAAACTTCTTTTTTTTGGGTTTGAAAGAGAAATATGGAATTCCTTTTTGTGTGCATGAGTTAGTCTTTCTCCTGAATGGGAGAAAGCTCCAATCATTGAGCAATGCCATTAAGCCCTTACAAAATTCTATTTTCTAGAAAAAAAATGAAGGAAAAGTATGTGAAAGATTCATAAACTAATCGTGTGTGTCCATGTATGATGTTAGTTGATAGACCTGCTGATTCTATTATGATGTAGGATGATTAAATGACAAAAAATAAATCTTTTTTTCTTATAAAAGGCTTGATTTGAACTGTCATGTAATTATTGTTGTTTTGAGTTATCATATTGTTGTTGGTTAATGAACTAATCTATTGTCACTGTTGAATCTTGTTTGGTCCATGGAATGATGCCAAAGGAATGGAGCTAGAAAAGAAGGAAAGAGGGAGCGTAACAGAGAAGAGGGTGAGGAGAAAAGCTGCATTGAATCAAAGTGGACTATCTTCTATTGGGAAGAAAATCCTCTAATTTATATTTACTTATTTCTCTATGTAAAATGTACATATTCGTTGATTGCAATCATATCTCTAAGAATTAATGGCTGTTTGGATTTAACTTTTACTTCATTCGGAGTGCTTGAACGAATTTATCTTCGATATTTTACATATGTGAACATGCATTCAGATGCTTTCTTATCTAGTCATATGCATCAACCACGCATTCGGCTTTCTTTTCTGGAGATTTCTTTCTCAAATCAAGAATTTGCGACTGAGTGAGTCCCTATCCGAGGGTCATCTAATATTCATCCTTGTCTATTTCCTTATCATCAAAGTTCTATAATCAACGATCAATGCTCGACTTATTCGTACTTGATCCTTAGAATTTAAAAGACAATAAACGGGTGGTGCAGCAGATGAAGAGGAGTTTGGCTTCTGCCCAAGGAGAGGCATCTCAGATGAGTCGCGTGGGGGGTGACTATCACATAACTAGATTCACTGGTGATCGATCCATTCAAAGAAACATTTTTATTGGCAAGAGTGGAGAATGAGTGAGGGCCCGAGGAGTTATTTATCCCATAGGGATGTTAGCCAACACATGGGATTCTTACAACTTCATAACTTCCACACGAGTATAGGTCCGACAATATTGTAAAAAAATCTCATACATATCTTAAACTTTAAGAAAATGCATGTTGTTGTTGTTTTTTTTTTTTTTTTAACTTTTCTTTCTTCTTGTAGTATATGTTATTTATAATGAGCTATGTGGCTCCGATTATCTGACAAAAATTGTTTGTCAGCTGAACCTAAATGCGACATACATTTGGCTGCGAAAGATAGAAGCTCGATGGATGTGGTGAATGAAGTTCATAAGGTCTATGCAGTTGTGGTACCTGCCTATCTTCTCCAATATGAAGAGAACCACCATAGCGACCCCTTGAGGCTGCCTCTGCCATGGAAATTGTCAAGTTGATGTGGCAACTAAAGTGTAGGATCATTGAGTTGGAAGCGTCAATTAATAGTTAGCAAGGAGAGTTGAAGTATCTAAAGGACAAGTACTTTGTGCTTCATGGTAAGATCAAGTCTAGTCATTTAAGCCAATTTAAGGCTGAGGGAGAGCTCCTACTGCAATTACTCATCTATTTTGGTTGAGTTCTATGGAGATCACTTTAGATCCTTGTATAGAATTTTTATTTTCTCCTTGATGCATTATATCCACACGTCTTTTCTTGAATTAAGTTGCCTGCAATGAATCTCTCAGTTGAATACATGATATGTTGCCAATGTTTTGATTTACATGATGATTTGATTTTTCTTATTAAATAGTGTTTTATGTATTTGATGTCTTACTTACTACTTTCTTGTCCTTGTGACAACTGTTGTCTCTTATAAAAGGGGTTTTTGTAATAGTTGTAATACTTTATTCATCACTTATAACAAGTTTTAATTCGACTATTTTCACCATCTCTAATGTTTTTCATGACGATCACATGTCATTCATTGTTGCCAAGATTTTTGGGAAGTCTAATATGTTTATTGAAGACATCGAGTCGGTGTAACATGATTATGTCTTTGGTCTCCCCATTTGCTTAAGGTTGACAAATAAAGAGGAAATATTGAACTCATTATAAAAATAGTGAGTTGTTAATTTATTGTGATCAGTTCAAAACTGGGTTACGACTGCCACTCTATTAAAAGCTAGTGGATATTTTTAATTTTATTTTATTATTATAGGTCAAGTGAAATCTAAGTTAGGCTTGAAATAAAAAAAGATGGTTTGTTATGTCAATGAATGGATATTATTTTATAAGACTGAAGAAATAGAGACTCAAAGTAGATTTTGTAAGGCTCTAGATTTAGTCCTCAAAATAAAAAAAGTAAGAGATAGATGAAAGTTTCATACAAGCTTCTTTTCAAATTTCCATCCATTCACATCTTCAAAGACTATTTATTTCTACTCATATTACTTTATGTATGAGATGAGATCCTAACAGTCAGATGAATACAATTCATTTTGTTATCCAATAGAAAAAGAAGCAAAAAAATATTTTGATCATACTTTTCTTTAATTTACTAAAGAATCATGTAATATTAGAATTGAATTATTTGTTGATGTTTTCATACAAGATAGTCATCACACCTTGCCCTACNTTGGGTGCCGCAGAGACCTGTGATTAATGATTTCCCTTCTAACATTTTCATCTATCTGCACAATCAAAAGAGACAAAGTAATACCAGAGGGCAGAATTAGGTGGTGGAGACATTCAATAAGCCTTGTANAAATCTGCAGATTGGAAGATCATATATTGTGCAATCGATCTAATGGATTCCGGTACGCTTCCGCTAATCTATAGTTTATTTCTCTCAAAATTGAATGTGAATTTTTTTTTAGTTCTAACATGCACATTTTATGATGTTGTTGAGCTAATAAATCTATTTCTGCAATGAAAAATGATATTTAGAGTGTGTTTAGGGGCAGCGGTGCAGTGGCGGTGTGGTAACGTAGTATATTTTTTTTTGTTCAGCAAAAATGTGCTTTATCTGCATTCGTATAAAACTGCAATTGAAAGTTGTGTTTTTCTACCTGTGGTGGCTGCTAGAAAACTATGATCCGACTTCTTAAAAAAATAAAAAAAAAATTATAATATTCATCTCAACTTCTTCTTCAACAGCTTCATAGTTGTTTGTCTTCAAACAGTTATAGCTGCCCAAACAGACCCTTAAGCATAACTGTGAGCATGTTTTGATAAATAAGGCAGACGTATCATTTGTCAATATTTTAAACATTATAGTTTCATTGAAGATTATATATGTTATGTATAAATAAAGGTATTAAGTTTGATACGCACAAAACTAGAAATTTTCAGGCAAGCATTGCATAGAAATACTCTTATGCTTAAAAATGACAACTTCATTGAATAAAATACAAGCAATAAGAAAGGTATTCATTTAGAAATTCTTAGATGAGTTTTGTATAAGGAAATTGTTAGGCTTTGAGTGAGTCTTTTATTTAAATATTGCATTATGATGTCACAGATAAAACATGATCAATATGTTAAAAATAAAGTATTGGTTGGATGAAAGATGAAATTTGCGCATAGCTCTGACTTAAATAAGCTGATATAGCTGGACAAATGATGCGGGCGCTAAAGTTTATTGATTTTAATGCTTTTAAAATTATACCATCATTGAAAATTCATTCAAATTTGACTAAAGATTTTTAGATTATTGCATGAGAAATTTTCTGTGCTTAGATGGAGTTCTAATTTAATATTACCTTATTGTAATGGATAGATTTTTTCATGCACGAAGCAGCGTGCGGAGAACGGCTGCCAGAGGGTTGTTTTCTTTGTCTCTTTTTTTTTTCTTTTATTTATCTTTGCTGCTGCGATGGAAGAATCGCAGTCGTTGTTAAGGCTGTCAAAACTGCTCGTTGTTCGCGAACAGCGAGTTTTCGGCTCGTTAAGAAGCTAGTGTTCGGCTCANTACAATGACGACACATAACTGAATCATATCCACCAATCCAGACCAAACCATCAGGCCTAACCATTTCTCCTTCGAACAATTGTTGCATGCAATCAGCCATGCCGAATAAGTTTAAGAAACAAACATAAATTTCTTATTTATAAAGCAATGTACATTATTTCTCTTTAGCATAATATCCCAAAGGCACAGAACCAAAATCTAAAAGCTAACTGTAGCAGAAGCTACAGCCACCAACTGAAGATGCATCATTATTGAATAGGGAGAATTTGATCTTCTTACAGACAAGAATGGCATCTCACCGCTTCTTCGCATAAATATAGAAAATTTACATTATAATTATATGACAATAAGTTTGTAATATAAAATGAAATATAAACTTTTAAAATATATATAATGCTTATATTATTAAAAATATGGAGCATTAACATAGGTTTGGCACACTAATATAATAAAAATTATTAAAAATTATGTAAACTAAATTAATAATATAACTTTTAAAAAGTTTTAATTAACTCTTACTTTCGATTTAATGAATAATAAGATAGGTATATAGTTTTAACCTTAAAATAAAAAATAAATTATTCTTTTCATTTTAATTATAAAATATATATCATATATGCTTATCTTGTAACAATTATTTTAAATTTTTTTTAATTCATTAAAAAAAGAAACACAGATCTCATGTTTATTATTTAGAAAGATATTTTTAAAAATTTAAATTCCTTAAAAAAAAAAAAGCATGCATCGCCATACGACATGTGTCCTTTTTTTTAATATTATTTAACTTGAACACGTCTAGTCATGTCTAACATGTATGAAGGGTATATCGGTCATGAGTTTGTGTTCAGGCAATGTAGGATATTGCACTGCTCTTTAATGAAGAGTATGTTGTTAAATTTTTTATTTATGATTCACATTTATTTTAATAACTTATAAGATTTTTTTTGATGACAAGTTATTTATTTGACTCATAACTTATGTCATAAATTATGACAACTTATGATATTTATTTTGATAAATTAAGTTATTTATTTTCTTAACTCGTAACTTATGTCATAGAACTTATGATATTTATTTTGATAACTTAAGTTATTAATTTTCCTATCTCATAACTTATGTCATAATTTATGATAACTTATGATACTTATTTTTGTAACTCATGATAGCTTAAGTTATTAATTATCTTAACTCATAACTTATGTCATAACTTATGATAACTTATGATATTAATTTTATAACTCAGTAAATGAAAAAAAGTTACTAACTTATGTCATTGATTTTAATAATAAAAAAATCAATTAATTTATTAAATTATCATAAATCCTATCTGTTTGTAACCCCCTTGATGGATGGTGGTTAAATTGAGCATGATTTAGAGAATGAGTCTTCTCTTTTCCTAACACACTTCGTACATTTCCCTTCATCAGAAAGTACAGAAAGTTTCAAGGGATTACGGAGAGAAACTCCATCTCTTCAAGATCAAAATCCTTCATCATAAATACAAGTATGTGTTACTTTATTATAAATATGTAAAAATCATGAATTTAAAAGATTTTGGCTATTATGTATTTTTGGAATTTGTGTCATAAAGTTCAAACATGAATTTCTAACATATGTACCATAAATTATTTCCCAAATTGTTACACGAAGGGTTGCCTATTGGTTTTAATTTTCGATGTGTTCTATCGGTAATGCGAATGATACGAGCATAATAAGCCATTCGTATNAATGAAAAATGAAATTTATGCACAGCTGAGTAAGTAGTGACAGACAATATGTATTAAGTCTATCGATGAAATATTCAGACTATTGGAGAGCTCAGGATTTGCGCCGCTCCAAGGGACAAATGTATTTACCGTTCTCTGCAACAATTCTGCTAGCTGGTCTCTAGGAAGCAATAGATGAAGTTAGAGGGAGAGAGAGATGAGGTGTTTGGCTACAACTTCATAAAGCATTAGGGATATTTAAAGTTTTTTAAGGATGATAAAGAGTGTTGGTCAGCTGAACCTAAATGAGACATTGGCTCCTTTTCAGGGAATGGATGATCATGTCGGCAGTTTTATTAAGAGATACATTTGGCTGCGAAAGATAGAAGCTCGATGGATGCGATGAATGCAGTTCACAAGGTCTATGCAGTTGTGGTACCTGCCTATCTTCCTCAATATGAAGAGAACCACCATAGCGTCCCCTTGAGGCTGCCTCTGCCATGGAAATAGTCAAGTTGATGTGGCAACTAACGTGTAGGATCACTGGGTTGAAAGTGTCAATTAATAGTTAGCAAGGAGAGTTGAAGGATCTAAAGGACAAGTACTTTGTGCTTCATGGTAAGATCAAGTCTAGTCATTTAAGCCAATTTAAGGCTGAAGGAGAGCTCCTACTGCAATTACTCATCTAATTTGGTTGAGTCGTGTGAAGATCACTTTAGATCCTTGTATAGAATTTTTATTTTCTCCTTGATGCATTATATCCACATGTCTTTTCTTGAATTAAGTTGTCTGCAATGAATCTCTCAGTTGAATACATGATATGATACCAATGTTTTGATTTACATGATGATTTGATTTTTCTTATTAAATAGTGTTTTATGTATCTGATGTCTTACTTACTACTTTCTTGCCCTTGTGACAACTGTTTTCTCTTACCCAATAAAAGGGGTTTTTGTAATAGTTTTAATACTCTATGCATCACTTATAACAAGTTTTAATTCGACTATTTTCACCATCTCTAATGCTTTTCATGATGATCACATGTCATTCATTGTTGCCAAGATTTTTGGGAAGTCTAATATGTTTATTGAAGACATCGAGTCGGTGTAACATGATTATGTCTTTGGTCTCCCCATTTGCTTAAGGTTGACAAATAAAGAGGAAATATTGAACTCATTATATGATAGTGAGTTGTTAATTTATTGTGATCAGTTCAAAACTGGGTTACGACTGCCACTCTATTAAGAGCTAGTGGATATTTTAAATTTTATTTTATTAGTCTAGGTCAGGTGATATCTAAGTTAGGCTTGAAATCAGAAAAGATGGATTTGTATGTCAATGAATGGATATTATTTTATAAGGCTGAAGAAATGGAAACTCAAAGTAGATTTTGTGAGGCTCTAGATTTAGTCCTCAGAATAAAAAAAGTAAAAGATAGATGAAAGTTTCATCTAAGCTTCTCTTCAATTTTTCATCTATTCTACATCTTCAAAGACCATTTATTTCTACGCATATTACTTTACGTATGAGATGACATCATAACAGTTAGATGAATACAATTCATTTTGTTATCCAATAGAAAATAAGAAAAAAAATATTTTGGTCATACTTTTCTTTAATTTACCAAAGAATCATGTAATATTAGACTTGACTTATATGTTGATGTTTTCATACAAGATAGTCATCACACCTTGCCCTACTCATATTAGCTTAGGATCATTATTATGTACAAACTTTCACTTAAGATGTGTATGACTACCTCCTTCATGTTTCTCACATTGATTATACTAGATCCTAATAGCCCAAAAAGATGAATTGATGTATATTCATTGTCACCAATATAAGATTTACAAATTTTTTGAAAAATATGTTTAATCACTTATGTCATTTCTATAAAATGGAACTTTCAAATGAAATCAACTTTGATGTGGATGATAAATATTTTTTTGTCGTATGAAATGCTAATGAGATGAAGCTTTAAAGAGAAGTTAATATGCCTATATTACATGAAAATTCATAGTTTGATTGTTGTCAGATATGTTCTAACCTATGCCACTCTTTTAAGTGAAATAGAAATGCCTTCAAATGAAATAGAGTTGACAAATCACGGCCGTCATCAAGATTAACTAGGAATGAATAGTGGTAGACTGTTAGTACAATTCCGCATATTATAATTATTTTGAGTTATCTTCATAGTGTCTCTCAAATTTTGGTGCTAATCATAATTGGACAAAACAAAGCATTTTTTTTGGAATTGCCCTATTAGAGAACTAATTTGATGAATCATAATCTAGATCTCATGCACGTAAATTTTGTTGATAACATTTCAACACTATGATGGTCGTTAAGGGCAAAATTAAGGATAAAGTGAATGTTGGGTTGGACTTGAAGGAGCTTTTTAGAAGGAGGAAGTTAGTCATTCAAGTGTCTACTGTTGGTAAACTAATTAAGCCTAAAGCTAATGGCATGAAAAGTTATAGTGAAACAAGCCAGTCGAATCACACAAGTATAAGTGCCAAGTTATAATGCAGTTAAATTGTACCGCATATCGATCTCATGAGAAAAGTGTTGAGAATTATTCTAGAGGGAGAATCTCTACTTCACTAATTGTTTAAACCAAGTTTAGTGTGATAAAAAAAAGGCATGAATTCCTAAAATCCTACTTAAATGCAAAAAACAAAAGACAACAAGGTTGAAAAACATAGAAAATAGCGGTAAAAACATTTTATGGTTCCTCAAGTGAAATGAGGCTCGCGCTTTTGTGATTCAAATATTATCGTGGTTCGTGGTCTTCCTAGACTTCCACTACATGATGGTTGTCAAAGGGATTGATAGTCTTCCTTATGCCTTTGATATATTATACTCATGCTTAATGTTCAATTGTTATGGTGAGGAGATTGAAATCATGACTTGAGGGTCATTATTTAATTTTAATTGAATTTAGCTTTTGGTGGATGGGCTTGGAACGAGTCGAACAATAACACACTATTCACGAGCTATCTCAATCACAAGTCAATTTAGAACACGAGTCAATTTCAAAGGAGCCCTAAATCTCATAGCTGGCACCAAGTCACGAGGATGCACAATGACGACATATAACTGAATCATATCCACCAATCCAGACCAAACCATCAGGCCTAACCATTTCTCCTTCGAGCAATTGTTGCATGCAATCAGCCATGCCGAATAAGTTTAAGAAACAAACATAGATTTCTTATTTATAAAGCAATGTACATTGTTTCTCTTTAGCATAATATCCCAAAGGCACAGAACCAAAATCTAAAAGCTGCGTGCTGAAGTGTAGCAAACTGTAGCAGAAGCTACAGCCACCAACTGAAGATGCATCATTATTGAATAGGGAGAATTTGATCTTCTTACAGATAAGAATGGCATCTCACCGCTTCTTCGCATAAATATAGAAAATTTGCATTGTAATTATATGACAATAAGTTTATAATATAAAATGAAATATAAACTTTTAAAATATATATTATGCTTAAATTATTAAAAATATGGAGCATTAACATACGTTTGACACACTAATATAATAAAAATTATGTAAACTAAATTAGTAATATTAACTTTTATAAAGTTTTAATTAACTTTTACTTTCGATANAATAGCCCAAAAAGATGAATTGATGTATATTCATTGTCACCAATATAAGATTTACAAATTTTTTGAAAAATAAGTTTAATCAGTTATGTCATTTCTATAAAATGGAACTTCCAAATAAAATCAACTTTAATGCGGATAATAAATAATTTTTTGTCGTATGAAATGCTAATGAGATGAAGCATTGAAGAGAAGTTAACGTGTCTATATTGCATGAAAATTCATAGTTTGATTGTTGTCAGATATGTTCTTACCTATGTCACTCTTTTAAGTGAAATAGAAATGCCTTCAAATGAAATAGAGTTGAGAAATCACGGTCGTCATCAAGATTAACTAGGAATGAATAGTGGTAGATCGTTAGTACAATTCCTTATATTATAATTATTTTGAGTTATCTTCATAGTGTCTCTCAAATTTTGGTGCTAATCATAATTGTACAAAACAAAGCATTTTTTTTGGAATTTTCCCTATTAGAGAACTAATTTGATGAATCATAATCTAGATCTCATGCACTTAAATTTTGTTGATAACATTTCAACACTATGATGGACGTTCAGGGCAAAATTAAGGATAAAGTGAAAGTTGGGTTGGACTTGAAGGAGCTTTTTAGAAGAAAGGAGTTAGTCATTCAAGTGTCTACTGTTGGTGAACTAATTAAGCCTAAAGCTAATGGCATGAAAAGTTATGGTGAAACAAGCCAGTCGAATCACGCAAGTATACGTGTCAAGTTATTATGCAGTTAAATTGTACTGCATGTCGATCTCATGAGGAAAGTGTTGAGAATTATTCTAGAGGGAGAATCTCTACTTCACTAGGCATGAATTCCTAAAATCCTATTTAAATGCAAGAAACAAAAGACAACAAGGTTGAAAAACATAGAAAATAGTGGTAAAAACATCTTCCAGTTCTTTAAGTGAAATGCGGCTCGCGCTTTTGTGATTCAAATATTATCGTGGTTCGTGGTCTTCCTAGACTTCCACTACATGATGGTTGTCAAAGGGATAGATAGTCTTCCTCATGCCTTTGATATATTATACTTGAGGCTTAATGTTCCTTTGTCATGGTGAGGAGATTGAAATCATGACATGAGGGTCATTATTTAATTTTAATTGAATTTAGCTTTTGGTGGGTGGGCTTGGGCTTGGAACGAGTCGAACAGGAACACGCTATTCACAAGCCATCTCAACCACAAGTCAATTTAGAACACGAGCCAATTTCGAAGGAGCCCTAAATCTCATAGCTGGCACCAAGTCACGAGGATGTACAATGACGACATATAACTGAATCATATCCATCAATCCAGACCAAACCATCAGGCCTAACCATTTCTCCTTCGAACAATTGTTGCATGCAATCAGCCATGCCGAATAAGTTTAAGAAACAAACATAAATTTCTTATTTATAAAGCAATGTACATTATTTCTCTTTAGCATAATATCCCAAAGGCACAGAACCAAAATCTAAAAGCTAACTGTAGCAGAAGCTACAGCCACCAACTGAAGATGCATCATTATTGAATAGGGAGAATTTGATCTTCTTACAGACAAGAATGGCATCTCACCGCTTCTTCGCATAAATATAGAAAATTTACATTATAATTATATGACAATAAGTTTGTAATATAAAATGAAATATAAACTTTTAAAATATATATAATGCTTATATTATTAAAAATATGGAGCATTAACATAGGTTTGGCACACTAATATAATAAAAATTATTAAAAATTATGTAAACTAAATTAATAATATAACTTTTAAAAAGTTTTAATTAACTCTTACTTTCGATTTAATGAATAATAAGATAGGTATATAGTTTTAACCTTAAAATAAAAAATAAATTATTCTTTTCATTTTAATTATAAAATATATATCATATATGCTTATCTTGTAACAATTATTTTAAATTTTTTTTAATTCATTAAAAAAAGAAACACAGATCTCATGTTTATTATTTAGAAAGATATTTTTAAAAATTTAAATTCCTTAAAAAAAAAAAAGCATGCATCGCCATACGACATTTGTCCTTTTTTTTAATATTATTTAACTTGAACACGTCTAGTCATGTCTGACATGTATGAAGGGTATGTCGGTCACTACTTCAGGCAATATAAGATATTGCACGGCTCTTTAATGAGTTGTTAAATTTTTTATTTATGACTCACATTTATTTTAATAACTTATGAGATTTTTTTTGATAACTTAAGTTATTTATTTAACTCATAACTTGTGTCATAAATTCTGATATTTATTTTGATAACTTAAGTAATTTATTTTCTTAATTCATAACTTATGACATAGAACTTATGATATTTATTTTGATAACTTAAGTTATTAATTTTCCTATCTCATAACTTATGTCATAATTTATGATAACTTATGATACTTATTTTTGTAACTCATGATAGCTTAAGTTATTAATTATCTTAACTCATAACTTATGTCATAACTTATGATAACTTATGATATTAATTTTATAACTCAGTAAATGAATAAGAGTTACTAACTTATGTCATTGATTTTAATAGTAATAAAAATCAATTAATTTATTAAATTATCATAAATCCTATCTGTTTGTAACCCCTTGATGGATGGTGGTTAAATTGAGCATGATTTAGATAATGAGTTTTCTCTCTTCCTAACACACCTCGTACATTTCCGTCCATCAGAAAGTACAGAAAGTTTCAAGGGATTAGTGAGAGAAACTCCATCTCTTCAAGATCAAAATCCTTCATCATAAATACAAGTATTACTTTATTATAAATATGTAAAAATCATGAATTTAAAAGATTTTGGATATTATGTATTTTTGAAATTTGTGTCATAAAGTTCAAACATGAATTTCTAACATATGTATCATAAATTATTTCCCAAATTGTTACACGAAGGGTTGCCTATTGGTTTTAATTTTCGACGTGTTCTATCGGTAATGCGAATGATAAGAGCATAATAAGCCATTCGTACNATGACCTCGTCGCCTTTACCTCTCTTTTCACCACTAGCGAAGCCACAGATGCAGAGAGAGAGAGGACGAAGTGGAGACAGACAATGGATATACAATTATCTGAAGAAAGCGAAGTATAAAGAATTACGACTCCGCCCCTACGACCGAATCAGCACACGTTTGTGCAGATTTTGGCACCTCTTATCTGGCTTCTCCCTTCAAAAAAATCTCGCCTGCATCGTTCATTCCGATCACAGAGCTCTTTGCGTCTCGGACTGATCGGACGGTGGAAGAAGGGCGTGGAAGAGTAAAAATAATCGCTGAAATTCTATTTCGGGAAAAAAATTATTCCGTTGTTGAAAAAATAGCTTATTATTTATTTTAATTTTATAATTTATAAAAATATAAAAATAGTCTCCATCATTTAAATTTGAGTTGAAATAGTTTTTTATGAAAAATTATTAGATTATAATTTTAAGATAATTGGGAATTATTTTGTTACTTCAATAAATTATGGGACTAAAATAGTTTCTCATATAAATAAATGTGAACTAATTTGGCACTTTATTCAATAAAAAATTGACTCAATTTTATTTCTCTAACAGCAATTTTGCTCGAATGATTCACTTATTTTAAAAATATTCTTTGTGGCGGCAATCCCTACATTGATTTTTTTTATTCAGAATTAGGGTTGTTTAATATTTATTATTCAAATTAGAATGCATTCATCACATCATTTAATACTAACAAATTATGTAAGGAGAAAATAAAGAAAAGGCAAGATTAGATGCTTCTTAAAAAAAATTTGAGTCAGGACAACAGGTATTATTGTACAATTCTCGATTGAAATTATTTCAATAAAACTTAAGTTTCGACGATTTGATTCATTTATTGTAGTGAAGGTTTACCCTTTTAATATAATGATATTGAAGATAAGAAGTTTGTTAAGAGTGTTTAAGGTAAATGACCAGAGATTGAAATTATATCTAGAGGAAGATAGGGTTGTCTTTAGAGAGACTATGATTATGGATCATCTCAAGCAATAAATCATGTGATGTCAAGTTAAGGACGTTGAATCAAGCACTTTTTGAGAGATGACTCAAATATTTTGATGTAATTAATTTGATTTTTAAAATTGGTGTCAATTTCTCTTCTCGACTTTAACGGATCAATGATTTTTATAACTTAACTTAGAAGCTTTGTATTCTAGAAATAAAAATTAGAACAAGGTGATTAAATTGAATAGATAAGTTGTTTTTTTGGTTGATATCAATTTTATGTTAGTTAAGCTTCATATGAGTTCCTTGGGATGAATATATATATTTGAATTATTATTTGTGAGGTGAGGATGTTATGAACAAACTCTGAAAGTTCAATATGAAGGAATTACATGTTTATCTTTACTTATTACCAATTAGGATGAACTAAATCTATAGTCACTATCTACTATTGCATTTTGTGATATTTTAATTTTAAATTTTGAAATTATTTGAGGATGAAATATTCAAGTTCTGGGGATTTTGACTTGTGTGAGAAATGTGTTAATTTATGTTTTATTTTAATCATTTTTATGTTAATTTAACACTTTTGGAAGGTATTTGTGATGTGTTTTGAAAGATTCAGGATTGAAGATTCATCAAAAGAGAAGAATTAAGTGAAAATACGGAGTGATAAACTGAAGCCTAGGTTAGGCATTAGAGCCATGTGCATGGGCACAAAGAAGCTCTAACTTTTTTCCAAAATATAGAGAAGGTGAGAAGTAGGTGTTGCGTCCTTAATGACTGAGAGTTGTAGACTTAGCACCCATGCATTGTATTCGAGTGCCTAGGTGCCTTGTCCTTTAGAAATCCAACCCGAGAAGGCAGAAAATATATGTCACAACTCCAGCGTCTAGGTACCAGGAACTAGCGACTAGGCGCCACAAACCAGCACCTAGGCTTCAGTTAACACAAATTGGTGGTTTTGGCATCATTCGCAATGGAGGCTCTAACAACTTTTTTTCAGTCGAATGGTAAAAGGTCGTTGGCCTATTTTATATGCAGAAGGAGATGGAGAAAAGACACGGGAAAAGATTTAACAAGCGAGTGGTGAGGGGAGAGTATATATGTAAATTTAGTGTGTGTAATTGTGTGTGTGCAATCATCAAATGGTTGGAGAATGTCTAAGATAAGTCCGTGGAGTTTTTTGTTTATCATAATTTTATTTATCCATCAAACTTTTGTATTTTGAGAGTTTCATTTTAATGAAATTGCGACGTTATTGTTTACAAGCATGCGTAGTGCGTATAAATTTTATTCTACTTTAAATTAGCATGCATGAATGTTAGGTTTGAATTTTAGTGTGTAATTCTCATTATGATTCATATACGGTGTTAACCTTAAAATCTTAAATTAAATTCATCCCGGTTAGTTGAATTGTTAAACATTATTATGAACTTTGAGATTTTTTTATTGGAATTATTAGATTAACTACATTAATTTAGTTAAACCTTTTGTTAGTCGATCTTTCTTATATGCCCAAGAGGGGATAAGGAAGAGTGATGCTCCTTATTGACACCTAGCATTTTGATCACTCACTTAAACCAAAATACTTATAGAACCAATTCAAAAAAGAATTTAATTGCACCATAAAAATCTTGAAACCCTCACCTCATCAGCATAGTTTTTAATATTTTGAAAATTATGATCAGTCGCTTTTACAAAAATACAAAACTTCATACTTTCAGACTAGATACAAAATTAGTCGGTTAGAAGTTTTTCACTTTATAAATTTGCTTGATCCTTGCAGAACCGATACACAGGCCTTTTTCTGTACGATACATCTACTCATGTGATTCATCAGTTCTTTATACTTTTTGGATTGTATCAACTATCAAATTCTAGATTAGCATTCCATTACTGAGTTGCACAATAACAATCAACATAATGATTGATACTTCATAATCAACATAATGTACAATAATAATCAACATCATTTGATATGTCAAATTCAGGCCAGTAGATATCAGTTGTCGGTTTAAGTCATGACTTAGAATTGTTAAGTTGTGATGGTTCAACATGAAATCTATTTCTACATTGTGAGCCATTAATGTCATTATTTTCGTCATTATATAGACTATCATTTATTTCATATTCATCGATAGGATTAAGAGAACCAACTCAGACTACATTATTATAAAAAATGGTTTTTTGATTTATTAGATTGGTTTGTCTTGAGGCTCGGAGTAACTCACCCATCAGATTGGTAGTACCTACCTTAGAAATAGATGTATATTTATGTCATAAACTACTATACAAGTAAAGTTAGATATATATATATATATATATATATATATAATACTAACTTGGACATAATGTGTTTCTCTGAGTTTGCAACATGAGATTTTTCATTTGATCATAGCTTCTCAAATTATCATGTTGACTCATATTGTATCAATTGTGGGTTCATCAAGAATAATTAGTTGACTTCAATGTATCAAATCACAAGCTTATTAATTGCTAAATTTAACACAATTCGAACCATTTCATAATTGTTATTATGCATAATGTTAAATCCAACATTAAAGGAAAACATAAAACAAAATTTATTGAGAATTTTAGTTAGTGATACTTTAAATAAAGCAAAATGTTATTTTCTAAACCTTTTAGTGTTCACACACAAAACTTGCAGTTGACAATTTTTACCTCAAACATATTTTGGAATGAAATTGTGGAGATAATCAATCAGAGATTGTCTCCAGTCGTTGACTTGTTCATCTTCTGCCCTGGCAACCCATGCCTTGACTTCTAGTTGATATATATATTCCATATCTATATGGGACAAATCCTACATTGATATGGAAATGAAGTCATTCTCAGGATAAGCATGCTCCTTCACGAGTTTGATCAGAGTAACCGCCACGACATTTCTATAATAGAGAATCTGGTACACAAAGTCACAATTGAAATCAGCTTGAGAAGTTTTTCATTGTAATTTGATGATATGAAATTTGAGGTTTAAGGACTTTAGAGATCCCAGCAATTTGTTTGATAGCCAGTTGGGAGTCATCATAGATCTTGACTTCCTTGATATCCTTGAAATTTTCAGCTTTAAACCTATAATAAGAGCTTCATACTCAACTTCATTATATATAGAACACTCTAAAAGGTGATAAGAAAAGTGCATCATTCCCTTTTCAGGGGTGATGAACTTCTTTAACCCGCGTGGGTAAGCATAATATTTCTACTTATGTGGTTTTATAACGCGCTTAGGGTTTTAGAGGCTTCCCTGTCCCAGCAGGGAATAAGTCATTTATGAGAGCATCTTGGCCTTGTGGTCCTGCCTCTCTCATTTTCCACTCCAACAACTTTCTCGACACTTTAGCAAGTATAAGTTTTGCCTCAACTTTCTACCTACATAGAATCATAGATTTTAGAGCTTCCATCTCTTGACCATAGGGCTACCAAGGTCCCCTTCGATGACACAATTCACAAATTTCTAATAAGGGATCTTTGGTTGTGTTGGGTTAACTACCTTCATGATCAGGTAGACTTAGGGTCTTAATAGCTTAGGATGACATATATGTGGTGCCTTGACCTGACTATCTCTACATTATTTGGATTATTGTATCCTTCTTCTGCTTACCCACTTTGAGCCCTGTAGCTCCTCTGACACTTCGTCAATGTCTTCTCTTAGACCCCAATTGCAAACAAACTGCCACCTATTTAGAATGCTGTAATTCACCTTCTACCCTTTTGGTTCAATTAAGCCTGAAAGCATAGTGCGGACTCTACGGAATGATCTGGTTAATTCATAGGCCGCATTTACAGATGAGCATTTACCCATTTGAAACCATAAGAGACTCACTCTATCCCCTATGACCTTGCAAGAGATTTGAAAGCATCAGGATTCTCTTATAAGTTAACCATCATTTATCACACCCTCTCACTAGTCATCGCATAAGTATAAGCAAGACTCCCTTAATTAAGAGTATTCTTGGGCACCCCCAAGATGTAATTTATTAAAGGGATATGTTCATTTGAGAGTGCTCTTGATGCAGGTATTATTTTGGGGATATTTGGTTCAAAATGTCTTCGTCTGATTTTGTTTCGACATATAGCCTTGACTCATCACAAGAGATTTACCTCACATAAGCTCTTGAGGTTCTTTCTTCAATTGTCTACCTAGTCTCCATCTTATTTCCCTTCAATCCCTCTTCTTCTCAGAATCATTCCTATGATTCAAGTAAGAGGGTTCTTTGGAGAGGGAATCATAAGGCAATGATTGAACTGTCTCACAACTTCAACTTTACAAAAAGAACCAAAACAACAATAATACGAGTATCAATAGGTACAATAGGAATAGAAACTCTCATAAAAACCTATGGTATCACCATCTTCAAAATCATATGCTTATTTGGGATACACCTCCTCAAGTTAGTCATCAGAGCTAGTGTGTCAACCTAGATGATAAGCCCCATGCTACCTCGGACGCTTGTAAGGAAGACTGAAGTTTGTTAATAATTTTCTTGGAAGCATGAAATAAAGCAATGTCCCAACCATCATAACAATGATAATGATCCAAAAATACATAGAACTTGCCTGAGATAACCTTCACGGACCCCTGGCTCAGATCCACAAGGTACTCCATTGAGAGGACCATGGATTTTGACTTGTAGTGTAACTCCACTCACTCCTTTAAGATGAAATATTTCTAAGGTGTGTTTAACAAAATGATGATAGGGGCAATATAGCTAGCATCACCCATCTTGCCAACTTATTTAAACTTCTTATTACATCTTGCCATACATGAGATATACCATATTATAATTACATGTTGATATTTGCAATTACCACATATAAAATAAGAATTAATACAAAAGTCAGCGGTGTGTGGTGACTTCCCACACCAACGCAGTAGAGTTCGCGAATTTACTCATAGTTTTTAATAAAAAATAACCAAAGGATAAGTTAAAATACTATTTAAAAAAGTTCGCCTTTTTTTTTATAAATGGATGACTTCTGGATGCCACGTGGCAGCATGTATAGGGTGGTATCTTCATCGAACGGCCACGGTAACCGCAGTCTCCCAAAATCACATCCAATGAAAAGACAAAATTACTCCTCACCATAATCTGACTTGCGGTTACTTGAAATCAAAATTACCGGTTCGCTATAAAAGCAGAAAAAGTTTAGAGCNTTCCCATTAGTCTTTTATTTCTGAATTTCCTTGAGAATTATTTTTTGTGACCACTAATTTTTAAGGACACAGCCGCTTCTGCTCAAGCAAATGGGCAATAGGAAGAACGAATGCGAGTGTCTGTCTGATTGCCTGCAGGAGGGGCTTTTACTCTCCAAATCAAAGCGGTGAAACCTCCGGTTTGTAGTCCTTATCGCAACTGTCGCCACTAAGGAGCAGAAAAGTTTGGAGAACTAATGTGTATACACTAGAACTATCGACATGAATCTCAAAGTGAACAAACGACTAACAAAAAAAATAACTTTCCCCAAGGATAAATAATCGATCGACATGCCACTGCCAAGTAGGTGATGCCGCATCTATAAACCCAAGATAGGTCAAAGCTCTAGAAATGTTCCCTGGCCCGATGATGATAAGATCAGGCAAGGGCAAGGCATAATTCATCAAAACAGTAAGTCTCATCGGATCGTCACACAGGCAGCGACAATATCCGCCTAAGACCTTGCAAATAAGGATATCTGGCTGAGACTACGAATTGACCAGATAGAGAGACATAGGCCCCGTAAGACTTTAGCCAAAGATACAAATGAGTCACGGTTCACCCAACAAAAATAAATGGACTCATCAGTCGCGATAGATGGTCGACTGCTCTTGGAAGCGCTGGTAGAAACCCCCTGATTGTGATTGGATGGTTGGCTGCTCTTGGAAGCGCTGGTAGAAACCCCCTGATCGGTGGATGAGATCTTCGTTCGTCCGAATGCCTTGGTCAACCAGACACAAAGACGGTCGCCACCCAGTCGATCACTCACTCGGCCGCATTCTAGCGAATAGACCAACCAATGATCGCTATATCAAAATTCAAATTGTAATACATATAGGGAATGAAATCCATACAATTTATTAGAGCATTAATCATATTGAAAACTATTTTCATAATTTTTCCTACATTTATGTGATTGTACCAAATACATTCTTATAAATAAGAGACAAAAGTACAACCAAAGAGAGGCATGTCATTGGGACTGACGTGGTTCCCTCTACAGCAACTCTTGATTCGCGTTGTTCCCTCATTCACTCCTCTTATCCCTCGAGATGTGTTCATAAAAGAGATGTGTTCATAAAAGATAAATTAATAATTTTTATTTATTTATTTATTTATTTTTAATAATGAAAAATATATATTCAAATTAATAATTTGTTATTATTATTATTATTATTATTATTATTTATTTTGGATGAATGTTTCAATAAAAGCTGATAGTTAAAAACTGAACTCCATTAGCCACAATCCAACAAAAAATGATCGCAGAGGAAGGAAGGGTAAACCTCATCTACCAAACTATTCCTATTGGAACACATCTAATTACAGAACTTTATTGACCAAAAGCCGATGAAGGAACATATTCCTGATCACAACAAGGATGGAGCTCAGCCATCACACGTGCGACTTCCGGCACACGCGTTTCTGCCCCTCC
>JXCR01115315.1:9152-28502 GCA_002079205.1 Phalaenopsis hybrid cultivar | reverse complement strand
CTATCTGTACAAGGAGATATAATACGGATATAACCTCAAATACCCTCTCTGTAACCTACCAGACAGTACGCAGCGTTGCGTAAATCTTACGTACACAAATTTCTCTCTTTAAAATGAAGTAATATTTGTGTGTGGATGAGATAAGTGAGAATGTGGGTGAATTTGATAGTATTTGATGATATTGCGGTGAAATATTATAGTAGTATCATCAAATATTATCAAATATCACTAATTCATTTTATTTTATTTTATGTATTTTACTATTAGATATATTTTTAGAAATCAATGAAATTGTATCTGTACTGAACAATTCAGAAAGCATTTTTTTTAAAGTATGGCTTATTTGAGCTAATCACACCCAATTTTAAGAAATCATTAGATATGATTAGCATTAAAAACAGTACATTAAATCATAATATTGACTTTGCATTTTATTTTAGGAAAATTTACATAAATACCTCCCGATCTTGATAAATTATGTTTCTCACAACTAAATTTTTAATTTTTCATGCACAGCGCTTTATCTATGTATGAAAAGATGGATTTTATCATTACAAAATATAATAAAAGTTATTTTTGATATGATAGGAAAGAATTGGTAGCTATGCAAATAAAAATGAAAGTATTGATGTGAGATTCATAAATCCATAAGCATTGAGTGAGATGTATGTCAATGCCCCCTTTATTTAATTAGTGTTTTATATTAAACTATAGTATTCTATTGTAATATTTCAGCATAAAAAGTTAACAATAAGAATATGACATAACATAAACTAGATATATATGTTAAAAGCATAAATTTATGGCATGATTATGGCTAACAGAAGCATGCATATTGTGACTAGCAACTGATGTTGCAAAAATGAAGCATAGTTGTTGCTAAACAGTCAATATCGACAGCAAAACAGACACGATTGCTCACTAGAAAACCATTAATTAGTTGTAACTACAAAACATTTATATCCAAATAACTTCATCAAATTACAATGACTCAAATTAAGCATACAAGTAATCTTCTTTTAGAAAAGAATCAATAAAATAGATTAACATCAGTTGAGCACTGATTCACCTTTCCCACAAATACCTGATCATTCCCTTGATATTGCTTTGGCTTTTAAATTTTATAACATTAATGGTGGAGTTTGGGTAAAAGAAAGTGACCTTAATGACCAAAATTAAACTCAACTTTTAAGAAATTATTAAGTTAGACTGTCATGTTTGTAATATTTAATTATTTATTATTTGAGTGAGTTGTATCTCAACATTATATTTCGACTTTAATAATATAATCTGTGTTAGNTTCCCATTAGTCTTTTATTTCTGAATTTCCTTGAGAATTATTTTTTGTGACCACTAATTTTTAAGGACACAGACGCCTCTGCTCAAGCAAATGGGCAATAGGAAGAACGAATGCGAGTGTCTGTCTGATTGCTTGCAGGAGGGGCTTTTACTCTCCAAATCAAAGCGGTAAAACCTCCGGTTTGTAGTCCTTATCGCAACTGTCGCCACTAAGGAGCAGAAAAATTTGGAAAACTAATGTGTATACACTAGAACTACCGGTATGAATCTCAAAGTGTACGAACAACTAAAAACAAAAAACTTCCCTCAAGGGTAAACAGTCGATCGACATGTCACTGCCAAGTAGGTGATTCTGCATCTATAAACCCAAGATAGGTCAAATCTCTAGAAATGTTCCCTGGCCCAACGATGAAAATATCAGCCAAGGGCAAGACGTAATTCATCAAAACAATAAGTCTCATCGGATATGCCACACAGGCAGCGACAAGATCCGCCTAAAACCTTGGAAATAAGGATATCCGGCTGAGACTATAAATTGACCAGATAGAGAGACGTAGGCCCCATAAGACTTTAGCCAAAGAGACAAATGAGTCACGGTTCACCCAACAAAAATAAATCTGATAGATGGTCGACTGCTCTTAGAAGCGCTGGTAGAAAGCCCCTGATTGTGATTGGATGGTTGGCTGCTCTTGTCGCGGTGGATGAGAAACTAGACACAAAGACGGTCGTCACCCAGTCGATCACCTCACTCGGCCGCATTCTACCGAATAGACCAACCAATTATCGCTATATCAAAATTTAAATTGTAATAAATATATGAAATGATGTCCATACAATTTATTAAAGCATTAATTATATTGAAAACTATTTTCATAATTTTTCCTACATTTATGTGATTGTACCAAATACATTGTTATAAATAAGAGACAAAAGTACAACAAAAGAGAGGCATGTCATTGGGACTGACGTGGTTCCCTCTACAGCAACTCTTGATTCGCTTTGTTCCCTCATTCACTCCTCTTATCCCTCGAGATGTGTTCATAAAAGATAAATTAATAATTTTTATTTATTTATTTATTTATTTATTTATTTTTAATAATGAAAAATATAACTTCAAATTAATAATTTATTGTTATTATTATTATTATTATTTATTTTGGATGAATGTTTCAATAAAAGCTGATAGTTAAAAACTGAACTCCATTAGCCACAATCCAACAAAAAATGATCGCAGAGGAAGGAAGGGTAAACCTCATCTACCAAACTATTCCTATTGGAACACATCTAATTACAGAACTTTATTGACCAAAAGCCGATGAAGGAACATATTCCTGATCACAACAAGGATGGAGCTCAGCCATCACACGTGCGACTTCCGGCACACGCGTTTCTGCCCCTCCTCCGTGTCATTGACGCCCCCTCTTTATTTCCTATATAAACAAACTCCCCAGCCGGAAAACACNCTCTCTCTCTCTCTCTCTCTCTCTCTCTCTAACTTCGTCTATTTCTTCCTGTTAGTGAATAGCAGTTATTTCTTAGAAAGGTAAATTGCTTCAAATAATGTGAATTACTTTTTACTCAGTATAGAAATGTATTATTCTATATATAATATGAATATATATATATATATAATATAGCCATGCAATCNTCTCTCTCTAACTTCGTCTATTTCTTCCTGTTAGTGAATAGCAGTTATTTCTTAGAAAGGTAAATTGCTTCACATAATGTGAATTACTTTTTACTTAGTATAGAAATGTATTATTCTATATATAATATGAGTATATATATATATATAATATAGCCATGCAATATTATGAAATTTCTAATGCAATGGTGAAGAATTTCCATGTTTTGTTGCTATCAGCTTTCAAATTTGAATAACTTCATTTATGCACATGTTTCTTCATTGAAGTTAAATTTTCAAAATATTGAAGGATTCTTATCATATTTTAATGAAAGAGTAGAGAGGGAAAGAGGGGGGAGAGACATAAACTATGGGGGTGTCCCGATTAGCAAGATTGATTATGGAATTTACTAAATTTAGTAAATATAAAAAGCACAACTTGCATGAGTTCATGAAATTTTGGATTTAAAAATCATATTTTTCCTTCGATTCATGATAAATTCAGATTTATTAAATCCAATAAAGAGGAAATTTTAATAAATCTAACAACTAGGTGGATTTTTTAAACCTGATTTACTAAATCATACTAGCGTCAAATCCTGCCAGCACCAAAAAGAAGCATCTTTGGTTGAAACGCATGGAAGCTCTCTAAATTTATTTTTTAGAAGTAATTTTTCTCACACTAAAAAAATTGCATTTTTCATCATAAATAACCAGCCAGATAAATGTAAATAAGCTGAAAAAAAATCATTTTTTATTTTTTCCCCCTTTCCCATCTCCCTCCTTTATGCTCGCTCTGTTTTGTTCTGTTTCAACGTTCATCTTCTCTTCAGTCTTTCAGCAAACGAAACCATCAAAAGAGCTGAAACAATGGGAGCAGAAGAAGCAAGCAAGGATCAGCAGCAAGGGCCCATCTCTTCCATGGACATGTCCCTAGAGCTTGGATACAAGCAGCTATCCCCTGATTCCATGGACGACGATGGTCGTCCCAGAAGAACTGGTCTGTCCATCATCACAGTTTCCCAATTCTGTTCTTTTCTGCTTCTCTTTCGTAAANGTTGCTATCAGCTTTCAAATTTGAATAACTTCATTTATGCACATGTTTCTTCATTGAAGTTAAATTTTCAAACTATTGAAGGATTCTTATCATATTTTAATGAAAGAGTAGAGAGGGAAAGAGGGAGGAGAGACATAAACTATGAGGGGTGTCCCGATTAGCAAGATTGATTATGGAATTTAAAATTCATATTTTTCCTTCTATTCATGATAAATCCTGATTTAATAAATCCAGCAAAGAGGAAATTTTAATAAATCAGCAAATAGGTGGATTTTTTAAACCTGATTTACTAAATCATACTAGGGTCAAATCCTGCCAGCACCAAAAAGCATCTTTGGTTGAAACTGCATGGAAACTCTCTAAATTTATTTTTTATTAAGTAATTTTTCTCACACTGTAAAAAAATTGCATTTTTCATCATAAATAACCAACCAGATAAGTGTAAATAAGCTGAAAAAAAAAATCATTTTTTATTTTTTTCCCCTTTCCCATCTCCCTCCTTTATGCTCGCTCTGTTTTGGTCTGTTTCAACGTTCTTCTCTTCAGTCTTTCAGCAAACGAAACCATCAAAAGAGCTGAAACAATGGGAGCAGAAGAAGCAAGCAAGGATCAGCAGCAAGGGCCCATCTCTTCCATGGACATGTCCCTAGAGCTTGGATACAAGCAGCTATCCCCAGATTCAATGGACGACGATGGTCGTCCCAGAAGAACTGGTTAGTCCATCTCCACAGTTTCCCAATTATATTCTTTTCTGCTTCTCTTTCTTTAACCTGACATAAATTTGTAATCTCGATCAGGAACGCTGTGGACGGCGAGCTCTCACATAATCACGGCGGTGATCGGCTCCGGAGTTCTGTCTCTGGCTTGGTCCATTGCTCAGCTAGGATGGATAGCAGGCCCGATTGCAATGCTTATCTTTGCTTTTGTTACATACTACACCTCCTCCCTCCTCGCAGACTGCTACCGTTCCGGCGATCCCACCACCGGCAAGCGTAATTATACTTACAGGGAGGTCGTCCGGAGCAATCTAGGTCAGTTCCCTGATTCAGATCCTCTTATGTCCGCAAATGTGCTTGTATTGATTGCATGAGTGTGCAGTTTACGGCACAGTAGAGATTTCATGTAAAAAAATGAACTTTAAATTCTGTGAGAGAGAGAGAGAGTAGAGAGATTATGAAAAGAATTGTTTGATTTGTGAGATTTTTTTCTGAACAGGTGGGTTTAAGGTTAAGATCTGTAGCTACATGCAGTACATCAACCTCTTTGGTACTGCGATTGGGTACACCGTTGCAGCTTCCATTAGCATGACGTAAGTATTAAAAAAAAATGTTTTTTTTTTTTATTATTGAAGAAGTTTAGAATGTTAAAAGAATACATTTGAGCAGAAAATAAAAAGTTTAGAATGTCATCGACCTTATTTTGTAAAACGGTGTTATATTTATCTCTTATAAGAAAAAGGTTGTTTTTTGTAGCAAAAAACAGATTCAAAAACTATTTCAGGCCATTACTACCTATCATCACCTTCATCATCTTCATCAAAATTGTCATCCGTCAGCCTTAATCTCAATCATTACGGAAAAATTACTGAAATTATTCTGAGAAAGGTCTTTTTAACATGACAAATCCTTTTTATTGAATTTCATACATTGTTTTCCTCAAGATGAACTTACATTCTTGTAAAAGATTCATTACTAATACTTTCCATCTTAAAATAATTACTTCGCATTACAAATTAAATTTTAATCACTTTAAGCTGAACAAATCTCTTAAACTAATAGCTTCACAAATCCCCTTTCACAAAAACATTTTTTTTTAATTTTTTCCCATATGTTTTTGCATTTAATTCTTATATAATTGATAAAACCGGAGCGAATATAAATATTACGTGTGAATTTTACACATACAATTTGATGTTATTTTAATAAAATTATAATATTATTATGACTTAAGCATCATCATAATATGATCAAAATACTATCAAATTGGCATCTTTCTTCTCCCCACCTAATGTTTTTTTTTTTCCTGAAAACAGGGCAATAAAGAGATCAAACTGTTTCCACAAGAACGGCGACGACAGCCCCTGCCACACATCCAGCAACCCCTACATGATCATCTTCGGCATCACCCAAATCCTCTTCTCCCAAATTCCCGACTTCGACCAAATCTGGTGGCTTTCCATCGTCGCCGCCGTCATGTCCTTCACCTACTCCTCCATCGGCCTCGCCCTCGGCATCATCCAAGTCATCCGCAACCGCCGCTTCAAAGGCGATCTCACTGGCGTCCCCATCAACTCCGTCTCCCAAATCCAAAAAATCTGGCACACCTTCCAAGCCTTCGGAGACATCGCCTTCGCCTACTCCTACTCCAACATCCTAATCGAAATCCAAGACACCATCAAATCCCCTCCCCCCTCCGAAGCAACCGTCATGAAAAAAGCCAACTTTATCAGCATCGCCGTCACCACGGTCTTCTACATGCTCTGCGGCAGCATGGGCTACGCGGCCTTCGGCAACTCCGCGCCCGGAAACCTCCTCACCGGTTTCGGATTCTACAACCCTTACTGGTTGCTGGACATCGCCAATGTAGCCATCGTGATCCACTTGGTGGGAGCCTATCAAGTCTTCAGTCAGCCATTATTCGCTTTTGTGGAGAAGTCGGCCAGTGAAAGATGGCCGGAATCGAAATTTGTCAACCAAGATGTCGTCTTTTCGATATCCAAGAACAGGAAATTCAAATTGAATATGTTCAGGTCGGTGTGGAGGACATTGTATGTGATTTTCACGACGCTGCTGTCGATGATGCTGCCGTTCTTTAATGACATTGTGGGGTTGATGGGGGCGTTGGGGTTTTGGCCGTTGACGGTATATTTTCCGGTGGAGATTTACATTGTGCAGCAGAAGTTGGAGAGGTGGAGCAGAAAGTGGGTTTGTTTGAAGCTGCTGAGCGGCGGGTGTCTTGTTATATCTGCGGCGGCGGCCATCGGATCGGTGGCGAGTATTGTGGATGATCTCAAGGTGTTCAAGCCGTTTAATAACAATTACTGATGAATGGGTTGGGGTTACCGTTATTGTTGCTATTTGTGCCCTTTTAGAATTGAGAGAAATTGGAGTAGGGAGGTTATTCAGAGGGTATTGAAGGATTATATTTATGTTATACTCCATGTAATCTATCTGTACAAGGAGATATAATACGGATATAACCTCAAATACCCTCTCTGTAACCTACCAGACAGTACGCAGCGTTGCGTAAATCTTACGTACACAAATTTCTCTCTTTAAAATGAAGTAATATTTGTGTGTGGATGAGATAAGTGAGAATGTGGGTGAATTTGATAGTATTTGATGATATTGCGGTGAAATATTATAGTAGTATCATCAAATATTATCAAATATCACTAATTCATTTTATTTTATTTTATGTATTTTACTATTAGATATATTTTTAGAAATCAATGAAATTGTATCTGTACTGAACAATTCAGAAAGCATTTTTTTTAAAGTATGGCTTATTTGAGCTAATCACACCCAATTTTAAGAAATCATTAGATATGATTAGCATTAAAAACAGTACATTAAATCATAATATTGACTTTGCATTTTATTTTAGGAAAATTTACATAAATACCTCCCGATCTTGATAAATTATGTTTCTCACAACTAAATTTTTAATTTTTCATGCACAGCGCTTTATCTATGTATGAAAAGATGGATTTTATCATTACAAAATATAATAAAAGTTATTTTTGATATGATAGGAAAGAATTGGTAGCTATGCAAATAAAAATGAAAGTATTGATGTGAGATTCATAAATCCATAAGCATTGAGTGAGATGTATGTCAATGCCCCCTTTATTTTATTAGTATTTTATATTAAACTATAGTATTCTATTGTAATATTACAGCATAAAAAGTTAACAATAAGAATATGACATAACATAAACTAGATATATATATATTAAATCATAAATTTATGGTATGATTATGGCTAACAGAAGCTTGCATATTGTGGCTAGCAATTGATGTTGCAAAAATGAAGCATAGTTGTTGCTAAACAGTCAATATCGACAGCAAAACAGACACGATTGCTCACTAGAAAACCATTAATTAGTTGTAACTACAAAACATTTATATCCAAATAACTTCATCAAATTACAATGACTCAAATTAAGCATACAAGTAATCTTCTTTTAGAAAAGAATCAATAAAATAGATTGACATCAGTTGGGCACTGATTGACCATTCCCACAAATACCTGATCATTTCCTTGATATTGCTTTGTCTTTAAAATTTTATAACATTAATGGTGGAGTTTGGGTAAAAGAAAGTGACCTTAATGACCAAAATTCAACTCAACTTTTAAGAAATTATTAAGTTAGACTGTCATGTTTGTAATATTTAATTATTTATTATTTGACTGAGTTGTATCTCAACATTATATTTCGACTTTAATAATATAATATGTGTTAAGTGATGACAGTAATATAGAAAAGTTTGATACAATTGGCTGAAACAAAAAATAGAGTCTTCTACAGTTAACTGTAACAAATTCATTTCAGATCTTTTCTCTAAATGCTCTATAAACAGTTCTCCCCTGTAATCATTTGCTATAGCTTCTATTACTGATTCTTCTTGACTGCTCCATCTATTCTTCTTCTTTAGTGTTGCTAAATCTTTCATGATATTAGATCCGTGACATTAGTGCTTTAATGGAAGAATCAGATGTATTAGTCTTCAATGAGGGACTTGTGTCTCTCGAGATAGTAGATCAATCTATCCCTCCATCCCTCAATCTTTTCATGTTTGATATCAAAACAATGGTAAAAAAAGTGATTTTATATTATGTTAGTATTTTATTTAAAATATGTAAAAAAAAAGTGAACACCTCTTCAATCACTTAAGCTACACAAATTTAAAAATCAATTATTATTAAAAACTGACAAAATGATATTCAAATTATATAAGTTGACTTATATGATTCAAGAGAATATATCCATCATTACTTCTTAGGACCTTCAAGTATTATTTCATAGGTCAGTGAATTTCCATGTGCTCCTTGGGGTCAAAGAATGAAGAAGAAAATGATTTTTTTATACNGGTGATGACAGTAATATAGTAAAGTTTGATACAATTGGCTGAAACAAAAAATAGAATCTTCTGCAGTTAACTATAACCAATTCATTTCAGATCTTTTCTCTAAATGCTCTATAAACAGTTCTCCCCTGTAATCATTTGCTATAGCTTCTATTACTGATTCTTCTTGATTGCTCCATCTGTTCTTCTTCTTTAGTGTTGCTAAATCTTTCATGATATTATATCCGTGACATTAGTGCTTTAATGGAAGAATCAGATGTATTAGTCTTCAATGAGGGACTTGTGTCTCTCGAGATAGTAGATCAATCTATCCCTCCATCCCTCAATCTTTTCATGTTTGATATCAAAACAATGGTAAAAAAAGTGATTTTATATTATGTTAGTATTTTATTTAAAATATGTAAAAAAAAAGTGAAAACCTCTTCAATCGCTTAAGCTACACAAATTTAAAAATCAATTATTATTAAAAACTGACAAAGTGATATTCAAATTATATAAGTTGACTTATATGATTCAAGAGAATATATCCATCATTACTTTTTAGGACCTTCAAGTATTATTTCATAGGTCGGTGAATTGCCATGTGCTCTTTGGGGTTAAAGAATGAAGAAGAAAATGATTTTTTTATAGAATTCTTATTTATATTCATCTCTATTATCTTTATATAACCAGCATATAAATATGTAACATAAACACTATTAGAAAAGAAACTCATCTTAAATAATATATTCTAAATTGGCTTTGGGGATGAGTCAGAAAAAATTATTGGTAATAATTTTCTTACATTAAAACATAGAGCATATTAATTTTCATGCCATAATTTTTTATCATTCAAGTTAAAACACTTAGCCTAGTTTGATAAGAAATTATTTGAGAATTTTAAACAATTAACTCTTATTATACATCTTTAACTTGCTCATTTGTCAATATGGGTGTTGCCTTAGATTTGAACATTTTGCTTTAAGGCTTTGACTAATAAGATTGAAATATTAATATGTAAACTCCAAAAGATGCCCTTTATTCAAATATATTTCTTTATACATGCCAAAAAAATCCTTTTTTATGTCTGATGTTTTAGAAAATTAAAGGTTTTAGTATGATCATTTACATTCTAACTTTAATTTATCTGCATGGATAGAATTTTTTCCACTTAAGAGTCTAAATAAGAATTTTCTTATATGCATTTGTCATGTGATATAGAATCATTAAATCCAAAAGAAAATGAATAAGCACATGCATATAATGTATGAGCAATTTGGATTATGTAAAACATGTCTTTATACAACATGTGTCAAAACCATATTGGCTATTAAATCTAATTAAGAATGGTCATGCCACATTGATGCCCTACAAAGGAGAAATTTTGAAGGTAATTCATAAGGATCTATGAAATATTATGAAATGAGTGTTCAATCAAATTTGGATTGACAGATGTAAGCATTGGCCATTATGGTTTGTTAGAACGAGGATTTGGAGATGAAGCAGTAGACTTATGTTGGGCAAATGATAATGGACATACAAGCAAGCGCTATAAAAAATGAAACCTCAGATTAGTGCCAAGTAGATAAAAATATGTTGATTGGATGGTGTCATTAGAAAGAGGATGGGTGAGATAATATGCTATTAGTTTATTACTACGAAAAAGTGGGTAAGATAATATTGGGCAAAAGATGATATAATATTAGTTTATTACTAGATAAAAGTGGGCAAGATAATATGTCGGGCAATTGAAAATAGTGCTCCAAATGATGTTAACTTGAGCACATGTTGAATATGACCGTTCATATTCTGATTACATTAGTAGATCTAATTAGCTATGCTTAGTCATCTTTGATGAGAAAACTGTTTTGATGCACGAAGATAACAAAAAATAATGCATTACACAAATCACTGACAATGACATATTTTAGGAGACTACACTTTTCAAAATTAGTTTGAAAGAAGTTGGGCACATTTTTCATATGCATTAATTGTAAATTAAACTCTTAAAAGAGCAGATTGACATCACCTGAAAAGTGACGACTGAGAGATTTGTTGGGCTGGTCGTAATTTTTGTAAGTTGGTATTGTCGAGGAAAAAATTAGGTTTTGATAACTATTATGAACATTTAAATTAATTTTCTTTTAAAAAAAATTGGATAATAACTTTCTTATTGCCAGCACAATTTATTATATTTTTTTTCTATTATAAAATTTATTAAAATCAATAAAATAAACCCTTATGAAATGAAAGTAGACCTTAAAACCCTACCTCACTTGAGCCATGTGCCATAGATATTATCAATTGAATAGCAAAGAGTGCTTTTTTTTTACTCATCATTCTTGCATACATTTGTATTTTTTTATGTAAATATCTAATTAAAATACTTTTCTATTATTTATATAAATCACCTGTTATATTTTGTAATAAACACCATTAAATATTTAATTTACGGCACAGCTGCCAAAACACTGGAGGATTACAGGCCCTTGTTCATATGTCATAAGCTGCNTATATAAATCACCTGTTATATTTTGTAATAAACACCATTAAATATTTAATTTACGGCACAGCTGCCAAAACAGTGGAGGATTACAGGCCCTTGTTCATATGTCATAAGCTGTCAGTTTCCTCCGTCCAAGGCCTTTAGAAATGTCCAGTTAGCTTGTAGCAGCTTTTAGCTTCATAGTATGGACAAAGTATGGTGTAAGTATGCTAACATTTACATCAATCAATTAATTAATTAATTATCGTGGGACTAGAAAGCAAACTGCAGATTGCCACTATGCTCGACAACCAAACAAATTGTAATGGTTGACTAGATTCATTTTTTTAGCTCGCTAGTTGCGTTTATATAATAGCCAAACAAGGTGTTCGATCCAGCCGGCATGGAAAATGATCAGTTGAATCGATTGGAATGGTGGCGGTCGATCTGTCGACTGGCGAAAATGTGCACAANGAAAGCAAACTGCAGATTGCCACTATGCTCGACAACCAAACAAATTGTAATGGTTGACTAGATTCATTTTTTAGCTCGCTAGTTGCGTTTATATGATAGCCAAACAAGGTGTTCGATCCAGCCGGCATGGAAAATGATCAGTTGAATCGATTGGAAGGGTGGCGGTCGATCTGTAGACTGAAGAAAATGTGCACAGATTTGATATTTTCAAAGCACATTTTTGAAATCATGTTAGACACACCGACGCAAATGCGAACGCATGCATGAAATAATGGCCAGTTGACTTCAACGACGGAGAGTGAAATGATGAAGTCGTAGATGTTAGTCCATTACTCAGTAATAGAGGGCTTACCTTGAGCCAGTCGGTAAAAAAAATGAAGGATTTCTCATACGAACATGGCCTTCGACGTCTAGAGAACGGGGATTGAAGAATCATTCGTTCTCTTGCTCAAAATGGCTTCATCTCATTTGTCAAGTGATGAAGTCACCGAATGGCCAGATGGTTGCTAGTTCCCGAATGATTGGACTGGGTTCTAATGAAATGGTAGGTTCCGCTCTATGTATTCGCACACTCAAGAAGAGTGGTGGAGGAAGTTGAAGAAGAAGTGGAAGAAGAAGAAGAAGAGGAAGAAGAAGGGGTTGTAGTGAGCAAAACCTTCTTCTTGACTTTCCCTCAAGTTCCTCATCTCCAAGCCTCCAAAAAAATCTTCTAGCTTTGAAGAAGAAGATGAAGAACCAAGAACCTCTCTCTCCCAGAAAACTAAAGGAACTCCAAAAACCAGAATGGGGAAGAAGAAGCCCTTTCTTGGTGGCTCCTCCTCTTTTCCTAAGGATGTATGTCTTTCCTTCTCCAAGAAGCCCCAAGTGTCCAAAAAGTCGACATAGGGCTCCTCCAAACTCCCCTATGCCAATTATACCTTAATTATTCTCTTAAACAAGCTTTTTCAGCTGCTTAAAAGGGGTTTACTGGTGAGATTTGGCGGAGATGCTGAAGAGAAAAACATGTTCAAAAAGCAAACCGAAGCCTAGGAGAGTGCATGATCTGGCCCTGGGCGCCAGTACCTACTTTCTATCCGCTTGGCTTTGAGCCCTGTGGGGGCTACTCTAGGCGCCTAGGCACCCGGTTTAGCCCGAAAATCTCGATTTTCACGTGAAATATTCGGTAAAGGATATTTTCTTTTTTATCAGAAAGCTATGGAATAGTGTGTATGACTAAAATGTACTTTCATAACTTCAAAAATGATAATTTTAATGGGTCTCATATCAGGGAACTTGATGTCAACGAACGCCCCTAAACCCTAATTTTCTCGAAAACACCTATGAGAAGTTTTGATGGGTTCCTTTGACCACGGGAGACCCTATATGAATATGTTATGGTCTCTAAACACCAGAATGAACATCAAACAAGTTTCATGACGTGAATGATGCCACTCGACAGCGGACTCTCCCAGGCAAGGCTAACTCATCGCAAACCTTGATCGTGTGTCCCAAACACACACCAAATGGTCTAGATGGATATCTTGAGCTACGAGACACCATAAATGAATACTAAATGGTCTCAAATCATTCAAGTAGACATTCTACACACATGACATCAAAAACTAACGCCAACAAGATAAACATAATTTTTTATATCAAGATTATATTTACAAACTTCCAGTGATTTAGCTATATTCTTCAATGATTTTATTGTATTTTTTTTTTAAACTAAGTTGTATTGACTAATAATTTTATTGTATTGAAGCAACATGAGGTGTAAAATAAAAAAAAACACTTATATTACCTAAAAACCAGCTTTTCATCCAAGTAGGCACTAAAAAAAAAACTCTATTTTATTTTCTTAACTTAATATAATTTAAGATTTACGATCATAAAACATTTAATAGGAAGTAATAGAAAATAATGGCAATAAGAATTAGAAAGCATAGTGATGTACAACATAATGCTATTTAATTGAGAAGCCTCAAATGTTTGAACAATAACAATGGCTAATCAATGCATATTTATTTGTCATAGTTGATGTCATATTACAGATTTGAGTTCTGTTTACATAAACATGAATTTGTGTGCTATTTATGTAAATTTTTTTTATCATTTAATATGAAATTTTAATGTATTTCCGGACGTCAGAATGAATACAAGTAGTACATACAATCAGCTAAATTTAAAGTATTTAATTTCGAATACCTATAAGTGTTGAAGGCATTTCAGACGCAACCATGGATGGCCTCATATTATTCCTTTATGAGGTCATTCATTTTTCTCTTGGGAACTTCATTTGAGCAATGGAGCTATCAGCCCATTAAATTTATTCGTAGGTAGGGCTGTCAAAATAGCTCGTTGTTCGCGAACAGATCGTGTTCGGTTCGTCAATGAGTTTGTGTTCGATTCATTTGATAAGTAAACGAGACGAACGTGAACACATTTTTTTTGTTTGGTTAGTTAAACGAACCAAACAGAAATAGTGATGCGTTCGTTTGTGTTCAAATCNCAGCCCATTAAATTTATTCGTAGGTAGGGCTGTCAAAATAGCTCGTTGTTCGCGAACAGATCGTGTTCGGTTTGTCAATGAATTCGTGTTCGATTCGTTTGGTAAGTAAACGAGACGAATACGAACAAATTTTTTTTGTTCGGTTAGTTAGACGAACCAAACAGGAATAGTGATGCGTTCGTTTGTGTTCGAATCGTTATTGTTCGAAATATAAAATAATTTAAAATAATTATATAGATATATATAATTTATGATATTTTAAAAAATTAAAATTTATAAATTATAACATATAATAAATTATTATTAATGATGTCAAACTGGCTCGTTGTTCGCCAACAGCTCGTGTTCGGCTCGTTTGTTAAGAAACGAACACGAACTGTGACTTCACGAACAATTTCGAACACGAGCTTATTTCGAACAAATTGAATTTTAAATGAACCGAACACGAACACAAGCTCTGTTTGTTCGTGTTCGGCTCGTTTACACCCCTATATATGGAAAGGCTCTTAAGCGATCAATTCTCTGCATGCAGATGCATGAAATCCTCAATTTACAAGTCAAATCATAATTGAGAAACTAAATTAAGCACAACTTGAACCACATTAGTCAACACACATGCTTGCTGCCAAGACTCCCAACTAGTAATGTAAACAAGCCGAGCTTGAAAGAGCTGAGCCTCGGCTCGTGTTTTGCTAGTTCCAATTTGGCTTGTGTTTGAAATGACTGGTGAATAATATGTTCATGTTTGGCTCGAAATATTCTTGGTAAAGTATAAAATGCCACGAGCTGCAATAATATCGTGAACAGCGGAATAACACCGATAATACAACGATAAGACCCAATAAACACCCGCAATAACACCGATAACACCAATAACACCACGGGTGGTGGAATAATACCGATAACACAACGGGTGTTACTCGATGTTATTCCGCTGTATTATTGTTGTTATCAATGTTATTCTGCAGCACATAGTAACGCCCATAACACCGCGGAAGGCAGAATAATACCGATAACACAGCGGGTGTTACTCGAGTATTATTTTTGTTACAGCATGAAATATCACCCATAACACCGTGGACGGCAGAATAATACCGATAACACAACGGGTGTTACTCGGGTGTTTTGGTGTTAACGGTGTTATTCCGTAGTGGAACACCGCGGAATAATACCAATAACACCGCATAATATTGAGTATATTTATTTTTTAATTTATTTATTTCTTTTCAAGCCAATTTGAGTCGAACACAAGCGAACAAATATTTGTTACTGTTCGGCTCATTAAGCTTAACAAACGAGCCGAACACAAGCTGCTTAACGAGCTGAAATGAGTTGTTCGCGCACAACGGGCCATTTGCACAGCCCTAATTCCAACCAATGCATTTTCTTATAACCATTATTTTATGTACTTTCTATCCTTCACTGCTTAATAAGATCTAAATTTTAGGAAATTTTCATACATACCACACAATTATTATGTATTTACATGTCTAACACCTAAAGTACAATTCTCATGTATTTACAAAATCTTATGTATGCTAAATATGAAAGTTTAGGCGTTCTGCAACATAAATGTCTTTGCTGAAGAGTCTGGAGCATAACCATGCTAAAAAATTAAGTATATTAGAAATGTAAGTACATAGAAATTGAGTGTTATGTAAACATTTATCTGAAATGATAATCAGTACTTTCTATTGCACTGTAATTTTCTCGTGCAAACGCTTTTGCATCTTCTCTTTTACAGATTCTGCAATTTTCCAATGACATCTTCAGGAGAAAACTTCTTCTTACTTGAAATCAGACAAGCCAGGAATTAGAACTTCTTGTATATCTGGAGCCTCGCCTCTAATTTGACAATTGAGGCTACCATGCAAAGAGCTTTTAAATCATTCGGGTCAAATGATTCTTCTTTAAGAAAAGCTTTTATGTAGCTTTTCCTATTGCTTGTATNTTTTTATCAGAAAGCTATGGAATAGTGTGTATGACTAAAATGTACTTTCATAACTTCAAAAATGATAATTTTTATGGGTCTCATATCAGGGAACTTGATGTCAACGAATGCCCCTAAACCCTGATTTTCTCGAAAACGCTTATGAGAAGTTTTGATGGGTTCCTTTGACCACGGGTGACCTTATATGAATATGTCATGGTCTCTAAACACCAGAATGGACATCAAACAAGTTTCATGACGTGAATGATGCCACTTGACGGTGGACTCTCCCTGGCAAGGCTAACTCATCGCAAACCCTGGTTTTATGTTTCAAACACGCACCAAATGGTCTAGATGGATATCTTGAGCTACGAGACACCATAAATGAATACTAAATGGTCTCAAATCATTCAAGTAGACATTCTACACATATGACATCAAAAACTAACTCCAACAAGATAAACATAATTTTTTATATCAAGATTATATTTACAAACTTCCAATGATTTAGCTATATTCTTCAATGATTTTATTGTATATTTTTTTAAAACTAAGCTNCTTCATCTCATTTGTCAAGTGATGAAGTCACCGAATGGCCAGATGGTTGCTAGTTCCCGAATGATTGGACTGTGTTCTAATGAAATGGTAGGTTCCGCTCAATGTATTCGCACACTCAAGAAGAGTGGTGGAGGTAGTTGAAGAAGAAGTGGAAGAAGAAGTGGAAGCNTAATATGTAAACTCCAAAAGATGCCCTTTATTCAAATATATTTCTTTATACATGCCAAAAAAATCCTTTTTTTAATGTCTAATGTTATAGAAAATTAAAGGTTTTAGTATGATCATTGACAATCTAACTTTAATTTATCTGCAAGGATAGAATTTTTTCCACTTAAAAGTCTAAATAAGAATTTTCTTATATGCATTTGTCATGTGATATAGAATCATTAAATCCAAAAGAAAATGAATAAGCACATGCATATAATGTATGAGCAATTTGGATTATGTAAAACATGTCTTTATACAACATGTGTCAAAACCATATTGTCTATTAAATCTAATTAAGAATGGTCATGCCACATTGATGCCCTACAAAGGAGAAATTTTGGAGGTAATTCATAAGGATCTATGAAATATTATGAAATGTGTGTTCAATCAAATTTGGATTGACACATGTAAGCATTGGTCATTATGGTTTGTTAGAACGAGGATTTGGAGATGAAGCAGTAGACTTATGTTGGGCAAATGATAATGGACATACAAGCAAGCGCTATAAAAAATGAAACCTCAGATTAGTGCCAAGTAGATAAAAATATGTTGATTGGATGGTGTCATTAGAAAGAGGATGGGTGAGATAATATGCTATTAGTTTATTACTACGTAAAAGTGGGTAAGATAATATTGGGCAAAAGATGATATAATATCAGTTTATTACTAGATAAAAGTGGGCAAGATAATATGTCGGGCAAATGAAAATAGTGCTCCAAATGATGTTAACTTGAGCACATGTTGAATATGACCGTTCATATTCTGATTACATTAGTAGATCTAATTAGCTATGCTTAGTCATCTTTGATGAGAAAACTGTTTTGATGCACGAAGATAACAAAAAATAATGCATTACACAAATCACTGACAATGACATATTTTAGGAGACTACACTTTTCAAAATTAGTTTGAAAGAAGTTGAGCACATTTTTCATATGCATTAATTGTAAATTAAACTCTTAGAAGAGCAGATTGACATCACCTGAAAAGTGACGACTGAGAGATTTGTTGGGCTGGTCGTAATTTTTGTAAGTTGGTATTGTCGAGGAAAAAATAAGGTTTTGATAACTATTATGAACATTTAAATTAATTTTCTTTTAAAAAAAAATTGGATAATAACTTTCATACTTCTAGCAATTTTATTATATTTTTTCTATTATAAAATTTATTAAAATCAATAAAATAAACCATTATGAATTGAAAGTAGACCTTAAGCCCTACCTCAATTGAGCCATGTGCCATAGATATTATCAATTGAATAGCAAAGAGTGCTTTTTTTTGACTCATCATTCTTGCATACATTTGTATTTTTTTATGTAAATATCTAATTAAAATACTTTTCTATTATTTATATAAATCACCTGTTATATTTTGTAATAAACACCATTAAATATTTAATTTACGGCACAGCTGCCAAAACAGTGGAGGATTACAGGCCCTTGTTCATATGTCATAAGCTGTCAGTTTCCTCCGTCCAAGGCCTTTAGAAATGTCCAGTTAGCTTGTAGCAGCTTTTAGCTTCATAGTATGGACAAAGTATGGTGTAAGTATGCTAACATTTACATCAATCAATTAATTAATTAATTATTGTGGGACTAGAAAGCAAACTGCAGATTGCCACTATGCTCGACAACCAAACAAATTGTAATGGTTGACTAGATTCATTTTTTTAGCTCGCTAGTTGCGTTTATATAATAGCCAAACAAGGTGTTCGATCCAGCCGGCATGGAAAATGATCAGTTGAATCGATTGGAATGGTGGCGGTCGATCTGTCGACTGGCGAAAATGTGCACAAATTTGATATTTTCAAAGCACATTTTTGAAATCATGTTAGACACACCGACGCAAATGCGAACGCATGCATGAAATAATGGCCAGTTGACTTCAACGACGGAGAGTGAAATGATGAAGTCGTAGATGTTAGTCCATTACTTAGTAACGGAGGGCTTACCTTGAGCCAGTCGGTAAAAAAAATGAAGGATTTCTCATACGAACATGGCCTTCGACGTCTAGAGAACGGGGATTGAAGAATCATTCGTTCTCTTGCTCAAAATGGCTTCATCTCATTTGTCAAGTGATGAAGTCACCGAATGGCCAGATGGTTGCTAGTTCCCGAATGATTGGACTGGGTTCTAATGAAATGGTAGGTTCCGCTC
>JXCR01115304.1:2952-14052 GCA_002079205.1 Phalaenopsis hybrid cultivar | reverse complement strand
TATATATATATATATATATATATATATATATATATATATATATATATATATATATTTGGAGAATAATATTTTTGAGTCTTACATAATTTATATATCATAAATTAAGACAAATATTGATATTGGACGAAAATTTAGAATCAAATCGAATAAACAAATTAAAAGGCGTGATCTTGGCCTAATAGACCATGACGCCGAAAATGCCATCGAAAGCGCCGATGGCGTCCCGAGCAGTTTTGCACGTGCAAAGCGTATTCGACGAAATTTGGTGAAATTTCGCTTCTAAATAACCATTGAGAGGTGTTTTTAAAAGCCGAACAACTGCCTTGAACGTCCAAAAACTTTTTAATTTTGAATTCCATGGCTTCCAATTCTAGAAATACTTCAAGGTATGAACTTTTTAATAGAAAAAAGTTTATCAGTTTTGATGCACAGAGATTATACGACAAAGTCATTAAGAAAATGGGACTTATCAAGGAGAGAGGCTTTATCAATTATGGATTCAGTAATCCAATTTCACAGATTGAGAAAATCATTATACAGAGGCGTTTGGATGTTCTATGCAACACTACCGCTGCAATTGTTGTACCAGTGGTAAAGAAATTCTATGCTAGCTTACATGAAATTACCCAAGGAGTTGTCTTTGTTCGAGGTAAAGCTGTACCATTTACTCCGGCACGAATTAATGATTTGCATATGATAGAAAAAGTTTCAGTCTATCATTATACAAATTTTATCCCAACGAGAGATATGATGCAAGATGTATATAATTTTCTAACAGATGAACATGATAATTGGGGAATCAAAGATGAGGGATATGTTAGTTTCTCTACTTCACTGCTTAACCTAATATCAAAATAATGGCATTTTTTCATATCTGCAAAATTACTCCCTACCATGAAGATTAGTAGAGTTACAAGAGAACATGTCATTTTAGAGTATTGCATTCAAATGGAAAAACCCTTTGATGTGGGATCGATTATTTTCAAGTTTGTTATGGTTATTATTATGAATGGGCCAATATATGGACCGGGGCATCCTTCCACAATTTTACTACTTTGCAGTCAAGCTCATGTTCCATATGAAAGTTGGGAGAAAGTTTTATTACCTTTGGAGCCCATGATTTTTATTGATGATAGTTATATTGGGAATGGAAATGAAGCATTAGATATTATTTTAGATCATTCATCACATACTTCAACACCATTGATGCCACAAATAGTTGAAAGTTCAATAGCTTTGGAGAAGAAAATGAAGAAAATAGAAAGAGAATTTTAGAGTATTACGAATACAATAGGAAATCTTAACTACCTTTTGATCACCTAGATTGGAGGATGAAGGAGAACTTTGATAATACTGGAACAATTGAAGCACGATTGGTGCAGAAGTTTAAGTAAAATGGATGGATCGATGAAAATTTGACTAATCAGTTCCCGTATCGACCCTTTTACAAATTGTATGTACATTACCAATCTATGGGAAATATTAGAGGAGGAGAAAGTACTGAAGATGAAGCAAAATAGTTAAAGAAGTTAGACTCTTTACTATTTTAAAATACTTATAATTTTAATGTAATTGTGTGAACTTAATTTACTTTACGTTCCTTTATAATTCTATTGACTTTGATTATGTGTATAGTTTTTTTCAGCATTCTAGTGTTGTGGCTTGATTTTCACGTTGAATTATAATTTAGTTTGCTTTAAGGATGTGAAAGTATAATTAGAAAAATGTATTTATAAAAAGTTAATTTGGTGTTGTTTGTGAAAATACTTGTTTGTGAATTATTTTAAGATGAAAATTGGTGTTCAAAAAGACTAAATAGACTTTGGAGTAAATTGAAAGGAAATTGAAAATCACAAAAATCAAATAAATGAATTTTTTTACCACTGGCGCCGGCATGGGCGCCGACAACGCCCTCGACCCGAACTGACCCAAACACTCTTAAAAATTCACGATTTGCACAGTAAAACGCCATTTTTACCCTTTGAGCCATCTTCAACCTCCAGTTTTTGCACATAGGGCTTGCTATTGCTCGAATTTTTGGCAATTTTAAGGCAAACGAAGTTTGGATTTCATCTTCTCTAGGTAAGAGCTACACTTTTAACTCAAAATTTTTTATTTTCACCAAGGATTTATCTTACATTGCTGAGATCCAAAATTTTGAAATTTTTTGGATGATTTTGAGAAAATCCTTTGGTGAAGAACTCTTACTTAGTTATAAATTTTTGCGATTTTTTGAATTTTTTTGGGAATTTATTTGGATTTTATCAAATTTTCTTAGATTTACCATGGCACCACGAATGAGCAAAGGAAAGAGAAAGGTGGATTTTGATGATTAAAAGTCTGTCAATTACAAAGCCAACATTTGTTTCAATAGTCAACTTACAACTAAAAAACTGATTTCAGATCGAGGATTTAAAAATTTGGGTGAAGAAGTTGAAAGAATAATCAATACTTGGTAGTGGGATAATTTTTGTTACTTTACTGTCGAGGCTATTATTTGTGTAGTGATGGAGTTCTATGCCAATTTTAAGGAGACATCTGAAGACTATGTGTTTGTTCGTGGGAAAATGGTTGAGTTTACTCCAATAAAAATTAATGAATTTTATCAGTTAGAAGATGTGTATAGCTGCTAATACAAATCATTTTCTACTACAAATCAAGCCTTGGATGAAGATTTTTCTTTTCTTACTGATGGAAGAGGAGATTGGAAAGTGAAGAATGGTGTTAAGGTAAACTTTCCTCTTTCTATGTTAAATGTAGTATCTAAGGTCTGACACTTTCTGAAAGAATGATACCAATAAATCATCATAGTGAGGTTACAAAAGATAGAGCCATCTTGAACTTCTTTATCCAGCAGATGAGAAGGATAGATGTTGACACTATCATTTATAGAAACACTCGATCTATTGCTTTTGGAGAGACAACTGGTGGTTTAGCACACCCTGTCCTGATCTTCACACTATGTGAAAAGGCAGGCGTTGATTTTAGAATGGATGAGGAGAGGATTGAACCTCTAAAATCTATTGGGCTTGCCAATATAAAGACTTACGAATCTCATGTTGGATGTAGATGTGGAAGTTGGACTAGGGATATTCCTTCTACTTCAAGTACTACTTTTGGTACCCCTACTATCAAAGAACTTATAGAGCAGATGATGATCCAATAGGGAGATATCTTGAGAATAGAGAGTAGAATGGAAAATATGGAGGCCAGAAATGCACACAATGATGATTTGACAAGACAGAAGTTCAAATATGATGTTGCTTATGATGGTGCAATGGTCAGATATATTAGGGATGTTCACTCAGTTCAATTTCCTGCTCACCCTGTTTTAACCCCATATCAGCAGCAGAATTTGGATGTGGAAGAAGAAGAAGATGATGATGATGATTGATGATGCTTTAATTATATTTTTGTTCAGTTTATGTTTGGTTATACTTTATTATTGTGATTGTTTGTTTGTAGATTGTGACACTTTATTTTAAATGTTATGTTGTGTTGTGAACAATAAATTTGTGAAACTATTTTCACATTGGGAACCATTTTAGAACTATTGCTAGTTTTTAGTTCTTTGTTGGATGTATTTGTAGTTAACTCTTTCTCAGCAAATTTTTATACGTATTATGTTTTTTTTAATGTTTTAAGTCATATAGATTTTCAAATTAGCACCTGCAATATTTCAGAGTTAAGTTTCAAATCAGAACCTTTAACAAGTATGTCTTTTCTTTATGTATTAATTGATTTCTTTCACCCTTTATTTTTTAGTTATTCATGCAAATCTTTTAAAAATTTAAGTTTGGGGGGAAAGAAAAAATTCCTTTTTAAAGAAAGAGACTTAATTTTATTTGTCTTCAAATTAGCTATATTTTCAAAATATTTTAAAATTTAACATGGTCTTTGGTATTAGAGGGTAACTTTAGATATTATATTTGTGTTTCTAAATATATTGTAAACTTAAGTAAAAATTTTCAATAATAAAGGTTAATTTTAAAGATTAAGATATTTTGTATGATAGAATAAAACTATGTTTTTTCTATTTTAAGTAAAGGAATTTGTATTTTGGAAATATTAAGAATCTTAGAAAATCATGTAAGAAGAAAAGAATAAAACTTTATGAAAAATCTTTAAGGCTAATGTAAATTAATAAGGTGAAGGAATGTGAAATATTTTTAACTTTAAGAAGAAGAGAGTGAAGTTCAAAATCATTAAATGGTATCCAAATATAGTAATCCTCACATAAAAAAAGAAGAAAAGAAAAAGGATTGAAAATGATCCTGAAAAAGAAAAAAAATAAAAAGCAAAGAAAAAGAAAAAAAAGATGTGAGGAGAAGCTTAAGGAGAGCCTAATTAAAAATTGACCTCACTTGAATCAACTTAAAGAATGAGACTTAACTACATTTTCTAAACTAATATTTCAGTATTAGCATATTTACTAGTAAAGTTTCATGACAGTTTTGTTTTTTATATGGGATATTCTAATGACTTTAATATGAATAATTTGCAATTTTCCTTGAAAAGAATAGAGAATAAAAAATCTTAGACTTGACTGTTAGACTTTCTTATACATTTAGTATTAACTAGAGTTATTTTACATTTTTCTTAAGTTTTACTATTGTATTTAATGGAAGAAAATATAGAAACATAGAAGTTAAAATCTTTGCCATGAGTCATATTTTCATGTAGTGAAGGAGTTACCTGAGGACAAGTATCATTTAAGTTTGGGGTATTTTGATACACTAAAAATATATGCATTTTTAGACCCATATTTAATACTCATTTTTGATGATATTGAACTTTAATGGAAGGTATTTTTTATGTTTTATTGCAGGTTATTAATTCTTAGGACTTTGAGCAAAAAAGAAGCAAAAAAGAATGAAATTTAGAGTCAAAATGGAGATTTTGAAAAATTATTCAGCACCGACGGCGCCAGTGTCGGTATAAACCTTGTTTCTAAAAGATTCGATGAATTTTGATGCTTTTTAGGGAGTTTTTGGATGCACCTATTGAAGAACCAACCTTAGGCTCTATTTAGAGATGAAATTGCTCAGAAAAGAGCCCCCCTTCGCACCTTTTCACGCTCCTCCATGCCACTTTATATCCTTCCACACCATTCCACACCATTAGTCAATTTATTTTCTTTATAGTTTTCAGTTTTTAAGGTGAGTTTAAGTGTAAAGCCTTCTCTAAGAAGTGTTGGAGAAGGAGAGAAGTGAGAGATTTCTTCTTAATACATTTCCTAAGAGAGGCTATAAAGGATTTGCTTTGAGAAAGAGTTTCAGATAAGTGTTGTTTATTTGTTATTATTGTACGAACTTCTTTTTATATATGAAATTTCTATTTTGTTGTATCTTTCTCATGAAGTCTGAGTAGTTCCCTTTATCTTTCTCCTTACTCTGAGATATGGTGAAATGAAGCGATAAATTGGATGTGTCAATGTTAAAATATAAACTAAATTGTGATGGTTTTTCAACTCCACTCTTAATTTACTTTTCAATCTGGCCAATTGAATTGTTAATATATGTTGAGAAACATATGATCTAGGAAATGGAGTATGAGTTCTACAATAGAGTGAAATCACATTTAAGTCCATGAGGAGTATTTTGTTCATGGAATTAAGTGCAAATAAATAGGGAAATATACATTGTTGGGTATAAAATTGGAGATTTTTAGTGTGATAGACTAAAATCCTCAATTTGATCTTAGTGTTTAAGAACTAAAGTAAGAGTTAGCTTCACGGGAAGGGAAGTGGGAGTCTAGAGTGGGAGCCAGTATCCTCTTAGCTTAGCCACGGATTTATGAACAAAACCTATGATTAGCCAATGATTTACTATAACACTGATTCAGGGTAAAGAATTAAAATTGCTCCTATTTGGCACAATACATATTTAAACCATTTATCTCATTTCACAAAAAATCAATTTAGTGGGAAAGATGCTTTTTCATATTAGAAAACTTCATCACATAAACATAGTTTAGTAGTTACTAATTTAAACTATGCATTAAAATTTTACTAGTAGTTAATAATTTAGTTATGATAGTATCTCAAACATTCAAAATTAGTAACAGTAATTTTGTTTTATTTTTGTAAATTTCATAGTTAATTTATCATCTTAAAATTTAAGCATTCATCGTGAGATCGATATTTGGGACTTAAATAGAAAGTCTTATATTACTTGATAACGATACATATACTTGCGTAAAATCCCAACGTTAAGTTCTTAACATTGTTATTCCTAAAATACAATATTAAAATTTTTGCACCGTTAAAAAGCGGAGTCAACTTTATAAATTTTACACAACTATATTCAACCGGGATCATATACCTAAAATATATAGTATTTTATACACATTTTTATACTTTTTCTTAGATATTGTGCTTAATGGAAGATATTTGTGTATTCTTCTTTTAGGTACAATCAAATGGATGCAAATGCTAAAACGAGTGAAAAAGGGTCAAATTTGGAGCAAAAATGATGAAATGTCATGAAGATTTTTCAACATTAATTGTGGCCAATTGACTAGGCTATGGGTTCAATTTGCTGAGATTAAGTCATATAGGCAAAATTGAGGTTTTGACCCAAATCAAAATTGGGCTCAAATTATGGACCAATTGAGCTTGTATTTGGTTTAGTTCAGTCATATCAAAAGTGAATTTGAGTTTAGGATTGGAATTGAGGTCAATTGAGACCCAATTGATGGACATTTGAGATGGATTTGGGGAAATTTGAATCTTTAAAGGGCAATTTGGAGATTTTGGTTAAAGATGGTCAAATTGGCCAAATTGGGTCATGAGGTAGTTGAGAGAAATGAAATTGGGATTATTTAGGGTTTATTAGGATTTTCTGGGAATTTTTGGAATTTTTGGGATTTTGAGCTATGGAGGGGTATTTTTGTAATTTGGGGGTGTTTTAGGGGCAAAAAGCCAAGATGGATATTTTGGTAGAGTTGAGGTACCAATCATCACCAATAAGCCATGGACTAAAGGAAACCCAATTTTGGGTCCTCTACATAGTGGTCTTAGCTAAACCATAACCCTAGGGCTAATAGGTTTAGGGGACCATCTACATGAGTATCCCAAAAGCTCAAGGGATCTAGGCTCAATTTGAGTTCAGGGTTGTGAGTGATTGTGAGTGTAGATGAGTGTAGTGAGTGCCTTAGCTCTAGACCAACACCCAGGGTTAACCCTAAGGTCCAGCAATCCTAAGGGTGACTCATCCTGAGTTTCCCCCACAGTGACCCCGCCTACTAAGTACTTAAAGGTTGAGAGCAATATGTGGAACTTAAAGTTGAGTAAAGAAGAGGGTAGAATTACTAATGGTGATGGTTCCAAGTATAGTTTTCTAGGAATAGTCAACAGGAAAAGTCCTATGGCTAGACCCTAAGCTACTAAAGAGGAAAAACTAAACCTCAACAAAAAATGAGGTCAACAAATGGACCCCCAATAGGTGTGGTGTGCTGGGCAAGCACACCGCGCGTATTGGCGTTGACCGATGAGATCAACAAAAACCAATACAAACTCCTAAGTCAGCAGACCTCAGAAGTATGTGTAGAGTTGTGTGTGTGATTTGTTTCTGCTGGAGAATTAGCAGTTTGTTTGCTTAATCAAGCCGAGAAGTAGGGACTCTCGCTGGAGATCCGAGAGTGAATTTTGAGTTATGGAAATTTCAAAGATTTCCAAAGGATGGGGGTCAAAATGTAAGTGTTGACACCGAGGTAGGAATTGAGATTCAAATATCGATTCAAAAAGAGGGAGAGTCAGAGTGTAAGGACCGACCTCGAATGTAATGAGTCAGAAATGTAGGATTGATTCAGGAATGTGAATAGAAATGTAGGTCAATTCTCAAAATAAAGTGTCGGAATGTAAGGTCCGACCTCAAATGTGAAGAATCATAAACTTAGGACTGATTCGGAATTGAGAATTGAAATGTAGGTCAATTCTCAAAAGAAGGTGTCGGAATGTAAGGACCGACCTCAAATGTAAAGAATCAGAAATTTAGGTCTGATTCGAAAATGAGAATTGAAATGTAGGTCAATTCTCAAAAGGAGGTGTCGGACAGGACTGATTCAGAAGTGAGAATTGAAATGTAGGTCAATTCTCAAAAGAGAGCGTCGGAATGTGGTCCGACCTCAAATGTGAAGAATCAGAATTTAGGACTGATTCGGAAGTGAGAATTGAAATGTTGGTCAATTCTCAAACGAAAGTGTTGAAGTGAGAATTGAAATGTAGGTCAATTCTCAAAAGAAAGTGTCGGAATGTAAGGTCCGGCCAGAAGAATCAGAATTTAGGACTGATTCGGAAGTGAGAATTGAAATGTAGGTCAATTCTCAAAATAGAATCAGAAATTTAGGACTGATTCAGAAATGAGAATTGAAATGTAGGTCAATTCTCAAAAGGAGGTGTCGGAATGTAATGACCGACCTCAAATGTAAAGAATCAGAAATTTAGGACTGATTCGGAAATAAGATTGAAATGTAGGTCAATTCTCAAAAGGAGGTGTCGGAATGTAAGGACCGACCTCAAATGTAAAGAATCAAAAATTTAGGACTGATTTGGAAATGAGAATTGAAATGTAGGTCAATTCTTAAAAGAAGGTGTCGGAATGTAAGGACCGACCTCAAATGTAAAGAATCAGAAATTTAGGACTGATTCGGAAATGAGAATTGAAATGTAGGTATCAATTCAAAGATGAAAGAATTAAAATGTAAGTATCAATTCAAAGATATGAGAGAATTGAAATGTAAGTATCATTTCGAAGATGAGAGAATTGAATTGTAGGTATCAATTCAGAGATATAAGAATTGAAATGTAAGTATCAATTCGAAGATATGAGAATCAGGATTTAGGTACTGATTCAAAAATGTGATATGAAATTTACCAAGAGCTTGTGATGTTGAATTTGCAGTAGTGTGTTATATGAGAAGGTTGATTTTAGAGAATATTTGTAGAGTTTTATGAAGTCATGTGCAGAATGTGAAATTCTGTGAGGATGTTCAAAGAGTTAGTGTAGATAACGATGGTTGTGCTGCGCGCACAAAGAGTAGGAAATTCCAAAAATGGAAGTATCCACTTAACAGGTTTGTTTTATTTTCCTGTTGCTTTTATCACAATTGATTTTTCAAAAATGTGTTTTTAAAGTTTTAATTTCAATTGGTCGATTTTCAAAAGAGATTTGTTTCGTTATTTACTCATTACAATTATCTTTTATTTGTGTTTTATTTACTGTTAAAAGATTTGTCGTTTCGTTCTTTGTTCATTGGAACTCTGAACCATTGCATGGTTCGCGGCTTTCATCCATCGCACAAAAAGGCAATTGACAAAAAGGCACAACTTAAGAGAAGTTTCCATTAATCTGCTTCAATAAGGATGTAACAGATCAAAAATAGGCTAATGCCTCAAAAAGAGTACATCATGTAATACATGTTGAAATGCATTGAGAGTCTTTTCAACATATGAGTTCACATAGACTGATTACATCAGATACATGTCATGCTTGTTAAAAGAAAGCAAGTGAATCCTCTGCGCTTGGTATATCAGCTCTTGATCAAGCAGACCTTCTGAGTCATGTTCCAGGATAAGAGTTCCCTTCGCATGTATTCAGAGGTACAACCTTCTCATAGCTCGTAAGGAAACAGTTCCTCTAACTCCGGGTCTTGGCGGAATCCATATGGTATCTTACTGTCATCCATTCTGCGGAAGGTCATGGATATCCTACGGTGTCGTACTCCTGGAATGCAATGCTTAGCCACGTCTGCACCATTTCCCTTGAGAACAAGTACTGAACCAACTGGAAGAGGAATCTCCACAGCTCCTCTGAATTCGCCAGGGCCGATTACATTGATTTCTTTTCCAAATATAATATTGCTCTTACTCATGAATGAGACAGTGCAGAAAGGCCTCACAAAGTTATGATGGTCAATGTGCGGAGGAATGCAGTCACCTTCTTCGTAAATGTTGATGATGCAACTGTTAGGAATGCAAGTGGTGGGTAGGATATTCCACTTGACCATTCTCTTTATCATCCACTTTATCATCGGTGATAACGGATCCACTTGGTCGTATCTGAGTATCCCAGGTGGATTCCCTGTCTGTCGTTTGTAAAATTTTAGCAACATCCGCACTGGATGGTGATTCTTCCCTTTCCCCGCATCCATTTCTTCGGCTCGGAGTACATTCTTTCCATGAGAAGGCCTGCTCGACCTCTATCTCTCAAATCGAAGATGCAGTCCAGGATGCTTCTTTCATCAGTTTCAGAGAAAATCTTGGTATATAGCTCAAGGCCTTCCAATATGTTGATAAAATTTCCTTGAACCTCTTCATAGAACTCAAATTCTCTTTTGTTTACCTGCTTATTTTGTAGTATTCTACCATTCCGGGAGTTGGCAGTTGTTTGGGGCGTTCTTTCCTCCGGGCCTCGGCGGGAATCCAAACAGGTGCTGGTCGATCCGGAATATGAGATTCAGCCTCAAGCGGGATGTATGATCCTGGGCTCCGTGGTGCGCATTGATCCGTCCCCAGTGGGACATACGACTCGTTTGCCACAAAATCTGGAGTCTGAGACTCGTTGGTGCTTAACGTGTATTCTTCTAAGGTAGTGAAACGTTGTAGATGTAAAATATTGCAGTCCGGGCATTCTACAAATGCGCCCGTGACTGATGTCCTGGCTGATATCTCGACGTTGCATGTTGGGCAACCTCTACACAAGATATCTAGGACCGGGGGTACATCTGATCCTGTCAGAAATCCTAATTCTTCATCTGTAGTGGGCAGGCTGGCAGAAGTCTCTCTTAGATCTTGATCGTAGATATGTCCCTCAGGAATGGGGGTAAGAAAACTGCTTACGTTTCTTTGGCGCTTGCACCCCTATCGTAGGAAGGCTCTCTTTTTCTTTCGGCTCGCATTTCTGCGTTGCGTTCTGCAGAGTGGAGTATTTGGTAGTTTTTCACTGTGTACAGCTATTAAGCCCCTCGCCGCAGTAGCTATCATGGAGGGCAGTCGGCTGGGCCCCTCCATCGGATCTTGTTCTGCTATCACGTTTTTACCCTTACGTGACACGTCGTCTTGAGTGGTCACCCTCAACAGTGAGGGTAGTCCCTTCTTTT
>JXCR01115301.1:0-50876 GCA_002079205.1 Phalaenopsis hybrid cultivar | reverse complement strand
TCTTTCATCTAAACTATGAAAATTATGGAGTCAGTTTGACTTCATCTTTTTCAAAACCCAACTTTTTTAACGTCCTCCCGATGCGGGCAACGAGATTTCAATTCCGGTGACCGACAGCTTCTTACGGGCAAACCCCACACCAAAAATAGTGCCGACAGCGACCCCGTTTACCTATTATGAAGGTGCAGCATTTGAGTTATTTTACATCTAATCATATTCCTATCCTGCTCACTTTGGCTTTTACTGTTAAACCAGCCAGATCTCATTTTAAATTTTTAATTGTTTGGACTTCTCATGATATTTATCTTAATTTGGTAAATCTAGCTTGGAAATTTTAGGGATTTGGGACTCCTTGGTTTATTTTGTGGCAATTTCATAAGAAGATGGTTTCTCATTTTAATAAATGGAATTGCCAGATCTTTGGCAATGTCCATACAAAAGTGCTAGATGCTCAAAAAATAGTTGATTCTCTGGAAGCTTAGCTTGATGCTTCACCTAGTCTGGTGGACACTGTTGCTCAGGCTCATATTGCTTTAATTGATGCTATTGCTCTTGAGGACAATCTGCTTAAGTAGAAGGCTAATGAATCTTACTTTGTTGCTGGGGATAGAAATACTAAATATTTTCATGCCGCTTTTAGACATAGAAGAAACATGAATAGTATTTTGAAAATTAAAAAGGGTGGTGGGAGTATTTTAACTTGTACAGAAGAGGTCGGTGACAATACTGTCACTTATTTTACTGAGCATTTTTAATCCTCTACTCCTACTATGTCTGTTGACCACACTCACTTTGTGGATGAGTGCACTTTTATTAATAATCTTAGTTTGAATTATCTTCAAGACGAGTAGGAAACCCTTAATGCATTTAAACCTATCTACCCAAACAAGGCTCCTGGGCCTAAGGGTTTTTCATCGGCTTTCTATATCCATTCTTGGGAGGTTATCAAGAAGGAGGTAATTCTTGCCACACAAAGCTTCTTCGTTGGAGAAAATCCTGGAAAATATTTCACCTTTGCTTTGATTGTGCTTATCCCTAAAAATAATGATAAGATATTCTGTGACAATTTTCATCTCCTTTCTCTAACCACTATGATATCTAAAGTTATGAGTAAAATTATAGTAAACAGATTGCAGCCTTATCTTTCAAAAATTTTTGACGCTCGGTAGTCTGCTTTTATTAAGGGTAGGGATATTATTGATAATATTCTTTTAGCATAGAAGATTATTGAAGATTTGGACAAAAAATACAGGGGAGGAAACATGGTCCTCAAATTGGGCATTAAGAAAGCTTTTGATACTATAAACTGAGACTTTATAATAAATATTTTGTAGGCTATAGGTTTTCAACAGGATTTCTTCTCTCTTATTCAGAGGTGGCTCTTTAGTAATAGTTACAGTGCGATGGTTAATGGTAAAGGTCATGGTTTCTTTACTGCTACTAGGGGCATTAAAGAAGGAGACCGCCTCCTCCCATTATTTATATCATTGGTTTTGATTACCAATCTAGGACAATCAATAAGTTGGATTATGAGCATACTTATATTCAATATTCTCACAAGTCCAAAATTTAGGTGAGTCATCTTGCTTATGCAGATGATGTTATCTGGTTCTTAAATGCTAGCAAACATATTGTCAAAGCTACCATGTCTTTGTTGAAAGCCTTTCAAAACACATCTGGTTTTATGCTCAACTTGGCTAAATGATCCATTTATTTTAGTAAGGGTGTCCCTTCTAATACTCATTTTTGGGCTTCTAATTTCACTGATTGTAAATTCTCAAGGCTTCCTATTAAGTATCTTGGGGTAAACATTCTTAGAGGCAGAGCCAATCAAACTCACATGGATGAGGTGATTGATAAAGTTAAACTTAAGATCAATGATTGGAAAAATAATTTTCTCTCAAATGGGGGTAGGCTCACTCTGTTGAAAACTGTCCTCTGTACACTTCCTCCCTATACTATGCAAGTTCTCAAAACTAAAAAAAGCACTCAAAAGAATCTTGAAACTATCTTTAACAAATTTCTTTCGAAGGTCTTAAGATCCTATAAGAGTTGGACTAATTGACAGTATAATTGCAAGCCTCTTTATGTTAATGGGCTTGGTTTTAAAACTCTGCAACAAACTTTTGATATTAACATGTGCAAACTTTAGTTAAAATTTCTATTGGGGGATTCTTTATGGGCTAAATATATACTTCATAAGTATTATAAGAATATGCATCTCTCCATGGTCAATTGGAGAGTGGGAGATTCTAGGGTTTGGAAAGTAATTATTTTTGCACGAGATGGTTCTTCTAATTTTTTTTTTTGGGATCTTGGGGATGACATTATATCTTTCTGGAATGATGAATGGGGCATTTTAAAATTTTTACTATGCCTACTGAGGGTTATGATGCTAATTTGATTGTCTCATATTGCTGGATTTATGGGGTTGGAATTTAGCAATGTTGAAATCCTTAGTAGGTGATGCTGTGCATGTCATTACCACTGTACCTATATGTGTTCAAGATAAGGATGCCCCTTTCTGGAAGCATCATACTAGATCCATTGTTCTAAACTGCTATACTCAGAATTTCACCCTTTTACTCCTTGGAAATGGCATGCTTTCACTTGACATAAGAACATTTCCCCTTCTATATATTTTTTTCTTTGGAGATACTTTCATAAGCTGCTTCCTCTTGATGACATTTTGAAAATGAAAGGCTTGAAACTGACTTCTTGTTGTTATACATGTAAAAAAAATGTTGAATCCTTTAAGCAATTATTTTTTGATTGCCCCTTTGCTAAAGAGGTTTGGCTTTGCATTGGGTGCTACTTTAGTATTACTTGGCCCATGAATTTTACTCCTAAAGCTGCTATTGGAATTTGGAAAGAGTTTGACCCTACCTTCAAGAAGCACTTTTATTTTCTTATTATTATTTTATGGTTCGTATGGATGACTAGGAATAATAATAAATATGAAACACAGTGCCACACTCCTACTATTTCTGTTTTAGTTGTGGCTTATTGTCAAAAAGCTTGGAAGATTTCTTTTGGCCAGGCTGCTTCTTCTACCATGGGCAGGGGTAGAAAGCCCCTTTCAAATAAATGGGAACCCCCCACGGTTGAATTAAAATTAATGTTGATGGGAGTTATTCTTCTAACTATACAGGTATGGGAGGCTGATACGTCATGATTATGGCAAATTTATTGCTTATTTTGTCTCCCCTTCTATTGTTAATTCTTCTCTGGAGCTTGGAGCTAATGCTACATTTGCTGCACTTCAAATTTTTGTGTCTCTCAACACTAATAGTATTATGATGGAAATAGATTCTGATGACAAATCTTAAACCCCCTTGGCATATTATATCATTAATTAGAAGGATTTGGTAGATTATAGAAAGGCAACACAATAATATTTGTTTGTCTTTTATATATAGAGAGGGGAATAAACTTAGAAAATTTGTTGCCAAAATGGCATGTGCATAGTGCTATTGTGGGAAGTATTCCCCCACCTATGTTGCAAACACTCATAAGTAATGATTTTGAAGCTCCATACATTAGATATTAAGCATGCTTTGGTTCATGGTAGAGCTTACAGTGGTTGAATGTGGTTTCCTTGGGTAGAAATTTTCCTTTGATACTTGGAAAGATGCTTTCAATTCGTTTTCATCTAAGTTGTGCTTCTTGAATCTTAGTTATAATGTTTTTGTGCTGGAACTTTTAATGCTCCCTCATTTAATGGATTTTGGTTTTCTACTTTGGCTTTACTGCGATAGTTTTTGGTTTGATGGACTTTTCTTTAATTTTGTGTGGGCCAGCTCCTTTACATTTTCAGAGTTGTTTACATCTTGGGGCTTTCTTTTTCTATCATTGGCTATAATTCCAGGGTTGTGCCTTATACTAGAAAAACTATTTGGCTCATTTGGTTGTTGGATTATGGCTCTGGTGTAGCTACTTTTAACACCTTTAAATATTTCATTGTGTTATGGAAGGAAGCTAAAGGACTATTTTGGCAAAGTTTAAGTTTGTTGGAATTTGTGCTAAATTGGATTTTAACAGGCTGGGATTTCTCTTCGAGCTGGATTAGTGATGTTGATGTTTTTAATCTCTTTACTGATTTGATTTGTCGCTGTTATGAAAATTTTAAATTGAGCTGCCTGATTTTGATTTCTTATTTGAAAGCTCACTACCTGGTTTTTCCTTCCATTGATAGGATTGATGTTGGTCAGTTTTAGAAAACTTAGCTGTTGTCAACTATGTTGCATTTATTTAATTGGGGTCTGCTATCAATTATGATGTGGGCTGTAAATATTTGGATGCACTCCCTGTCCTGCACACACTGTTTTACTAGTTTATGGGAGACTATGTTCTGTTATATCAAAACTCTATGAAGACTTATTTTCTTTGCCTTCATAATTTTGAATTTTATAGGTTGTGGTTGTACTTTGTCTATGTAGAAATTATCCTAACTAATTGCAGGATTGGTCTGACCTTGTTGCTGCTTTTCTGGACATTGCACTCTCTACTTCAAACTTGTTCTCCAATACTACTGTTGACATGGGGTTTGGTATACATGTAAATTTTGGGTATAGATTTTCTTTTGGTATACATTTTGTGCTTCTACAAGTATTTTTGCTTTTTACGTGGAGTTGTACTGTGGATAATGGAACCGTTAAGATTATGATGTATTTTGTTTTTCTTTTAGATGGGGTTTCACTATCCCTTCCCAAATCTATGATCTTTTTACTTATTAACACGTAAGGATCNGGGATTTCAATTCCGATGACCGACAGCTTCTTACGGGCAAACCCCACACCAAAAATAGTGCCGACAGATCTAAATTGGGCTAAAAGCATGGATCAATTAATCTTAGATTTGGTTTAAAATGATCATAGGCATGATTAATTTGAGTTTAGAATTGAAATTGAGGAAAATTGGGGGGAAACTGAGGGACATTTGGGGTGAATTGTGATAATTGGTCCTTTAAAGGCAATTTGGGGGCTTTGGTCAAAAGGGTCAAATTGATCAAATTGGGTTTAATTGAAGGTTCCAAATTAGTTTTGGGGGCATTTGAGATGATTTAAAAGGTTTTGGGAGAGTTTGGGCCACCAAGGGCATTATTGTAATTTTGGCAAATTTGGGGGTATTTAGGTAATTTTGGCAACTTTCGGTGGTTCTGGGCAATTTGAGTAGTTTCAAATGGTTTCAGATGAATACTGAACAAGTTGGGGTATTTTAGGTGAAATTAGGAATTTGGGTCGAGTTTAGGATTTGGGAGTGTTTAGGTAATTTGGGTAGATTTGAGGGGCAAAAGGCTAAGTTGGATATTTTGGTGAAATTGGGGTGACAACCACTATATATAAGTCATAGACCAATGGAATCCCCATTTGAGTCCTATATGTACTGGACCTAGCTAAACCCGGCCTAGGGCTAGTGGGTCTAGAGGACCATCTACATGAGTCTCCCAAAGGATAAAAAATCAGAGTTAACAAAGCTTGGGCTTAGGGTTATCAATGAAAGTGAGTGAAAAACAGTGCAAGTGAATGAACCATCTCTAGACCAACACCCAGGGTCAGCTCTAAGGCCAAGCAGTCCTTTGGGGACTCACCTTGAGTTCTCCCATTTTGACCCCACCTACTAGTGCTAAAGGTTTGGACAAATATGTGGAACTTCAAGTTGAGCAAAGAATGCTTTAGAGTTTCTAATGGTGAGGGTTCCTTTTTTTAGTCCTCTAGAAATAATCAAAAGGAAAGTCCTATGGCTAGAACCTAGGCTACCAAAGAGAAAAAACTAAACCTCAAATAAAAATGAGATCAACATAGACCTATATAACCCCTTTTAAGCATTAACTACATTAGGCCTAACACAATTAAACATTAATTAGCTCTAACCCCCAATAAGACCTAATTAAGCTCTTTTAAACCTTAATTACGTTAAGCCTAACATGTTTAACTCTGATTATGTCTAAACTCCAATTAGACATGATTAAGCCTTTTAAGCCCTAATTACATTAGGCTTAACAGTTTAAACCCTAATTAGGTCTAAACCCCTAATTTCACCAAATTAAATATTTTTGAGCCTTAACTACATTATGTTTAACAAAATTAAACCCTAATTAGGTCCAAACCTCAATTAGACCTAATTAACCTCTTTAAGCCTTAATTATATTATACTTAAGACAAATAAACCATAATTAGGTTTAAACTTCAATTATCTCTAATTAAACCTCCTTAAGCATTAATCTCATTAGGCTTAATACAATAGAACCTAATTAGTCTAATTGTAATTAGACTGAATTAAACACATTAAGCCTTACTTACATTACGCTTAATTCAAACTAACCCCCACTTAGGTCTAGCCCTAATTCAACCAAATTAACCACAATAAACCTTACTTACATTAGGCTTAATTCAACTTAAAACCCAATTAGGTCTAACCCAAATTAGACATAATTAACCACATTAAGCACTACATTGAACCTAAATTATCTCAAACTTGAGGATCAATTCATATTGAACCTAAATTAATCTTAAGTCCTACCTACATTTGAATTAGAATAATTTCAAACCTTAAGTTCAAACTATATTGAACCTGAAACCATCTTAAGTCCTACCAAAATTAGACTTAAACCATTTTAAACTTTTAGTCCTACCTACATTGGGCTGAAACCATCTTAAACTTTATGTTTTACCAACATTGGGCTTAAACCATCTTAAACATTAAGTCCTTCTTAAATTTAACATAAATCATCTTAAGCTTTAAACTCTACCAACATTGAACCTATATCGTCCTCGTACCTTAGTTTCTACCTACATTGAACCTAAACCATCTCAAATCTTAAGTGCTACCAACATTGAACCTAAAACATCTTAAATTTTAAGTCCTACCTACATTGGACTTAACTCATCTTAAATTTTAGGTTCTACCTATATTGAACCTAAATCATCCTCATACCTTAATTCTTATCTAAATTGGACTTAAATCACTTTCATACCATAAGTTCTATCCAAATTGAATAAAAAAAATAAGAATATTTTGTTTTTACCAACATTAAACCTAGATCTCAGGTCTAATCTATTGGAACTCCATCAAACTTCCTTAGGTATAATCAACATCAGACCTAAAATAAATGACATCATAAAAATCCAACTCATCAACCCACCAAGATAAACATAAATAACAAAAATTAACTTTTAAGGACATTAAAACTTAAAAATGAACCTAAGAATGCAACTAGGTTTGAGAAGATATTTTGGAGAATGTAACTCATGGTTGCTAATAAAATATCTTCCAGCAATGTGTGGTCAATTTAACCATAAATAGAATGACCCAGGAAGACAGAACCATGAGATCTTGATCGGGGCATTCCAAACAAAAACAAAATGAAAAAAAAATTTAAAAAATTTAATCGATTAATAAAATGTAAACAACCTGGAATTTTCCAACCCCTAAAAGTAAAATAAAACATTAATACTTAAATTAATCTTTAATGAAAAAAGTTCACCATATGTAACTTAAACATATATGCTAAAATTTGCAAAGATTTCTTGGACGACTCAATTTGTGGTTGTTGACAATAATCTTCTGGTCCCGGTATAAATGCATTTTGGACTATGTAGATTTGAATACTTTAGGGCTCTGGGATGACAGTACAATAAACATCTTGACCGTGCAATTTCAAAGTTGATTCAACCAATTAAATCGATAAATCTAAATATGATTTCATGCTAATTGTGTTATTTTTTGCAACTTTACTGAGGAAATAAAATAACTTACGCTTTATATTTTTTTTGCATGTTATAGGGTGTGCTATCTTTTTTTTGCAGGATGACTTTCTGAAGTGAAAAAGGTGAACATCAATACAACAAATAAAAAAACAACAAAATATAACAATGACAAAAAAATAACGACACAAAACAACAAAACTTCAAAATAATTTGACAAGAAAAAAAAAACCAAACAAAATGAACAAAAAAAAAATAAAAATAAGTTGACATAAGATCATATAAAAAAATAAAATAAAATAAAAACTTTAGGGTGGAACCAGATTCTTAGAAAACTACTACCCTAGGAAAAAATATTTAATGTTTCTTTCCTTGACATTGAAATTTCTTAGAAGAATGTGTTAACATTAATCAAGAGTTTTCTTAGATAGACTTGAGTGTCTGTGATGTAATTAACTATGGGAGCTTTATCCAATAAAAGAATGAAGAAATCGGAAGATTTAATATACCTAAATATTTGGTTATAATATTTTTCATGTGGTTTTCTTTATATGAGAAATTATTTTCTCTATAATTTCTACCATACTTAAGATCATCCCGACATTTCTTTTTCTTATGCTTTCTACTTTTAGCTCTTTCCTTCCTTCTCCTAGTCTCTTAACATTTGAGAATCCTTTACATGATTCAAAAGAATAAGTTACTTAGAGAATAAAGGCAATAAAATAGATAAAAAAAGTGGATACTTCTTACTACAATGATATCAAACCAATGACATGACAATGGGAATTGGTGAAGGCAAACATACCACGCTTCAGCAGGCGACAAGTGACAAGCAAGTTATGGAAGATTGATAAGGAGCTTTCCAATATACTCAACAAGTTGCATGAGATGTACCACCAGTATCATCACTTGGAGTGGTAGATGAAACTTCAATCTGACCATTTGACTAGTTATCCAGATGCCCAGGTATCCATGTATAACAAGAGCAAATGGATTGATGAAAAGACGACTATAGAAATTCCTCATGCCCTTATCTTCTACACATTTGATCGAATATATTCGACATGTGAGAGGGGTGAAAATAATGAGATCAACAAGGATTTATCATTAGAATAAAATTCTAGTGTTTGTGTTTCATGTTTGTATTTAATTTAATAAAGGATGTGTTTTGTGTGCTACTTCATCTTGTTGTTGATTGTGTGTTAGTTTTCAGGTGTTTTTTTTCTTAATTGTGTTTGTGGGTGATATTGTACTGTTGTTTGAAAGTTTAATGAAAGTTATGTTTATGTAACCTCTGTGTAAGAATGTTGGAATCAATTTTGAATTAAAAATTGGAAGAAAAAAGATGTTGAGAACATAATAAATATGAGGTGTCATGTTAAATTAATGAGAAAGTTTGGTTTAAAAGGCGTAGTCTTACTGTGTTACACTTAAAACCAAAGGAAAGAAAAATTTTGAGTCTGACGCCCATCCGCACAGCTTGGCACAATGGCACCAAAACCTGCATCTAGGTGTTGGTTCAACTGAACCTGCTGAAACTCAAAATTTTCTTGTTTTAAGTCGAACCCGTGGCATTTTTGACGTCCAAGCTCCTTCTTCTTCCCTATTTTTCATGAAAGAGCTCCAATCCTCAACTTTCAGCCCACGCCATTATTGATGTCCGAGCTCCTTCTTCTTCCTCTTTTTCACGAAAGAGCTCGAATCCTCAAGTTTCATGGCTTGAAAACACCAGATTTTATCTTCTCAAGGTAAGATCTACATTTTAGCATGGTTATTTTGAGATATCACCATGGATTTTTCATACATTGAGTAGAGAACAAAAATATGCAAAAATACTTTATTTTGTGGTTACAAATCCATGGATATAAGCTTTGTTTGCTTGAAAAAGTTTGTAGGTAGCCTATTATCTTGATTTTGAAATTTGTTGGAATTTTTTTCTTTAAATTTATTTTAGATGGCTTATAAGAGAAAGCGAGGAAGGAGAAAGGATTCCTATGACGATACCAAGATTCTCAATTTAAATGTGCAAATTTGTTACAACAAATTTGCTTCTTCGAGAAATTTTATTGTGGAATAAAGTTTTTATAGAACTGGTGGAGATATAGGGAATCTTATTGTAGTACATCAATGGGACAGTTTCTATTAGTTTATTGTTGTTACCGTCATCTTTGTGGTTTGAGAATTTTATGCTAACTTACCTGAAGCAGATGATGATGAGGTGTTTGTTCGAGGAAGAGGAGTAGAGTTTATTGTTGTGAGGATTAAATCAATATGTGGATTGCCATCTGAGATTGATTGTTTCTATTCAGAGTTCATTCTTTTTTAGGCTGAGTTGGATCAGATCGTAGCATATTTGACTGATGGTCGTGGAGTCTGGAAGATTTGAACTGGTCATAAGGTATTTTTTTTTTCTATGCTCAATTCCACTTAAAAGGAATGGTATTATTTTATTTTTGCTCACCTCCTTCCTTTAAATCATTTAAGTGAAGCGACTAGAGAAAGAGCTATTTTAAACTACTGAATTCAAGAGAGGAAACCTATAAATGTGGGCACTCTATTTTGTGATGCTATTAGTTCTTTTGCAAGTGCTAGTACTAGTTCAGGTCTTGGATTTCCATCTTTGAGATTTACTTTTTGCAAAGACTCTGGAGTAAAGTTTGAACATTGAGAGAGCGGCTGAAGCCACTTAAACCAATTGGGATGGCTAATGTTGATGCATAAGAATGACTTAAAGATAGAGTTCAAGGTGCATCTTCTATTCTAATTCTAGGCCTTCTACTTCTAGACCTTCTACTTCCACTACTACTGAGCCTCCATCTGGATTCTGGAATGTGTTGAGTGAAAGATATTTGGAACATTAGAATGATATTTTTTTTGATGCAATGTCGTATGGAAGATATGGATAACAAATTTAATCATATAGTAGATTTTGTTATAAGTAAGAATGACTATGATATTGATTATGATAAGGCATTAATGAATTTCATGAAAGGAGAGCATACAGTTGATTATTCTACATGCCCTCGATTTACACCTTTTAAATTTGCATATCTACGGATGAAAATATTCTATTTTATTCTGATGATGATAAGGAGGAGGAAGAGGATTAGATTTTATTTTCTATACTGTAATAGTTCTAATTTCTAGATCTATCATTTGTTGGACATTTTATGTATTTTTTTACTATGTACTTTTATTTTCACTCCTATTTTTGTTACTCTTTTGGTTAGAATTGGATATTTGTTAGATTAATCTTTTACGTTGCAAATTTTCACGATATATATATTTTTAATATAAAATGTATACTACTCTGCACTTATTTTTATTGTACTTGTACTATTTTCTTACTTAGAAATTTTAAAATTCTCTTTCTTCATGCTTATTATAAACTTAACTGTCTTAAACTAATTTATAATTTAAATTTGGTGGAAGGGAGAAAATTTTTAAAACTAAACCTTATTTTTCCTAAGTAAAATGTCTTTTAAAAAATTATTTTAATATAACCTTTGGTGTGTTGAGTTAACTTAAGATAACTATATTTCTGAATTTATAAATAATATAGTAAACTTAAGTAAAAGTTTTTAATTATAAGATTAATTCTAGATATGAGAGATTTAGAAAATTTGGCTTTTACAATTTAAAATAAAAAAATTGTATTTTAGGGAATGTTAAAGATCTTGGAATTTTTTTTGAAAAGAAAGAATTGAGATTTTATAAAAAATCTTTTTCAAGTCTAATGCACATTTAATTAAGGAAATGTGAAAAGTTTTGAACTTTAAGAAGAGGATGGTAGAATTGAAAATCATTAAAGGCTATCTAGATTATGAGGAAAAGGAAAAATAAATATGAGGAGAAGCTTGACGAGATGCCTAATCAAAAATTGGCTTCACTTAAATCATCTTAAGGAAAGGGACTTAATTACATTTCTTAGCTTATTTATGAAGTATTAGCATCCTTACTAGTAATGTTATCAAAATATTTTTTAGTAATTTTTGTAAGTATCCTTAATATGATAAATTACAATTATTTATGAAATAAGTAGGATATCAGAATTTTTAAACTTGACTACTAAATTTTTTTACATTCTCATTTTAACCTATGTTATTAAAAAAAATTTTCTAAAGACTATTGCATTTATAAAACAAAAAACTATAGAAATCTTCAAGTAAAACATACTTCCATAAGCTATACTTTTTATATATAGTAAGAAAGGTTACTTGAGGACAAGTAACATTTAAGTTTAGGGGAATTGATCCACCTTAAAATTATCTATTTTTTATGTACATTTTAGGCTCAATTATTGGGGATATTATGCTTTAATTAAGGGTATTTTTATGTTTTTAGTTGTAGGTGCAAGAAAAAGAGTTTAAGATCAAAAAGGAGCAAACGTACATCAAGAAGGATAAAAATGGGCTAAATTAAAGAAAAGTACGACACCAGCCGAACAATACCAGGTTCAGAAATTGGCTGGCACCTTAGAGTGATAGTTGGGCACCTCAGTGCCACAGTTATTTTCTAGAAGCTTCATTGAATGAGGCCAAATTTTGAAGAGATGTCTGAAGCAACCCTTGGTCATTTTAGTAGCTTTATAAATATGGATTAATTCTAAGAGGCAGGGGGTCAGATCTTTTGAGTCTCATAATGTGTGAGTGTGTTAAGTGAGTAAGAAGTTTTCTTTTTGAGTCTTTATTATTTATAGAGTTTATGAGTTTTGTAAGTGTTGTTGGAGTTGGAGAAGTCAGGGAACTTCAAAGGATTGCTTGGGGGAACATTTCAGATAAGTATTTGTGTCTTTGTCTTTAAGTTTTGTATTTTGAATTTAAGTTTTATAAATATATTTTGTTTTGTTATCCCCATTCTTTGTGAGTAGTTTTTTTCTTTCTCATTGCAATATAAAGTAATTAAGTAGGTGATTTTTATTTTTTTTAGAAATTCTATTATTCCTAGAAATTGTGATAATTTTATACCGGTCCTTCATTTACTTTAAAAATTTGCTACTTGTATTATTAAAATTTGTTGAGGAACTAATAGACCGAAAAGGGCTAAGATTTCTTGACTTGTAAGCAACACATTCTACCTTGGAAAGAGCAGTTACGATCGTCTAAAATGGATGCAAATACATTGAGAGATAAGATTTGATGAGCATACAATTGATGCTTCTAGGGCGGCAAGATAGATTTTTTTATCAATTTAGTTTTGTGGTTCAAACTAAGGATCACCGTAGGTCCTATAGAGAGGGGACAGTGGGTAATCAAGAAGTGAGAGACTAGATCCTACCCTACACTACCATACATGGTGACACCAACTTTAAATTATCCAATGTTCTTTACACAAATTGAAATAAAGTAAAGAAATATGTATGCTCCTATTTATCACAATACCACACTTAAGTTTCAACAAAAATTTTGAAATCATACACTGATTATGAATTATCAGTAAGGAGAAAGTCTTTTTTTGTATATTTTCTAAGTCATTAAATTTACTTTTACATGCATAAAGTAGGATTTAGTAAACTTAATTTTCATCTATAGATAGTTGCTGCAATCTTAAGTAAAGTATTATTAAAGTCAAAATTCTTATATTTCATCTTAATTTTTACTTGTTTTCGGCTTCCCTGTGGGATCGATACTGGGGTTTTTTTAGAAAAATCTGTATTACTTAAAATGATATGTATACTTGCCTAGTACCCCTTGTGAGAAAACTATTTTTTTAATTTTTACCACATTACATTTGTTCTCACTAGCCGCTAAATATCATTTGAGTCAAGTTTTTAACATATTAAGGAACATAAATATCTGCGCAATTGCGGGTCGAGTCAGTAAGAATTCTCCTCTAGCTTCTCTTCAATTTATCTTTTCTTTATGTACTCTTTTCATTCTTTACTTTAGGATGATTTTTTCAATTGTAAGCATATCTTTTTTTGGATTAATAGGCAATTAATTAATTTGAATGCTACTAATATTTTTCTCAATTCAATCACTCCATAATTCATTCCTACTCACCATTTTAAAAGTAAAGAATATATTAAAAAGAAATCTAAATTTTATGGAGGCTCAATTTGCATTAGAGAACTATCTAATTACACTAACTTTAACAAATAACCAATTCAATTCAAAAGTAGATATATTAATCATCCCTTCACATGTTACTTTGCAAAAATTTCATAACATTATTCTAACTTAAGCTATGTAGAGTGCACATTAATTAATTATGTTTTCCTTCACCACTTGTTTTATAACACCATAATTAAATTCACTCTCCTTAAGTGAACCTAAAGCATCTATTTAAATTAAATTTCTTAAGGAAAATTAAATTTGTGTATAACATGATTTTTCTCCTCCCAAACTAAATTTCTACCACATGCAACAATTTGAAGATGAATTAAAAATAAAGAATAAGAGTACCCAAAAACTTCCTATTACATGCTCATATCAACATGAATCAAAAAATATGGAATTGAAAGTAAACTTAATTAAACCTAACAAATAAGCATAAAGAATTGCACATAGAAGCCAGTATGTATATAATGGAAAACAAAATATGTCCAAAAAACATAGTACATCCAGTAACCACAAATAGCATCCACTGTGATTACAGTAAATAAAATCATATACACCAATCTAAGAGAAAAAGAAATTTTTCATCCTCCTCCTCCTCATCTCTCTCCTCTTCTTTCTCTTCTCCAATAGAATCTTCTTTCCATTGTTCACTGGATGCTTTCATAATTTTGATAAGGAGAATATATCAGAAAATGAATAAGATTGTCACCTCCAATCCATTAGCTTCTATGATACATGTCCAATTAGGCGGCGTGGAAGCTAACTTTTTAATCAACTCACTTCGCAAAAGCATACACATTGGCCTGTGTAATGAAGTTATCATTCAACACCCCTCTATTTATTCTGCAATAGAGTTCATAATGGTAGAAGGACTGGGTCAAAAATACAAAGTAGAAGGTAGAGATATACCTGTCCCACTCCCAAACAGTTCAGGTCTACTGTATATCCTGATTTTAGATTAAAAATAAGCTTCAAAGGATGTAGAGGCTTAACCAACTTCTACAAAACACGACAGAGTTCTGGCATAACGGGAAAACTTAGGATGGGTGCCCCCATCCAAGAGTAGATTTCCTCCATAAGTCACTTAATTCTCCTAAAAAATAAACCAAACACAAAAATACAAAAACAAGCACACAACTATAACATACATAAATAAATTTGGGTTGTCGCCCATAATGTGCTTAGTTTTACGTCTCTAGTACAACCTTGCCATATATTCTAATTAGGTTGAACCAATATAAAAACCTACTTAAGCACATGCCTCTCTTTACCTAAGCATGGTTTAAGTCTCTCTGAATTCACTTTAAAAACTCTACTGCTCTTAGGATCTTCAATATTAATCACACAAAAAGGATACACTTTTGTTACAATAAATTCTTCTAACCACCTAGACTTTAGTTTTCATGGAAATAATTTCAATCATGTGTTATATAATAAAATGTCCTTTCTAGGCTCAAATTTTTTCATAAGAGTCTTTTGATCATGACCTTTTTTTCATTTTCACTTTATATATTTTTGCATTTTGTTGACCTCACTTTTAGTTGAGGTTCTATTTTTCGTCTTTAGTAGCCTATAGGTCAAACCATAGAAATTTTCTAAACTATTCTTAGAAAACTAGACAAGGAACCCTCACCATTAGAAATTTCAAACTCTTCTCTACTAAACTTAAAGCTCCACATACTAGTCATAACCTCTAGCACTTGGTAGGTGGGTCACTTTTGGGGGAACTCAAGATGTGTCACCCTTAGGACTGATGGACCTTAGGGTTGACCCTGGGTGTTGGTCTAGGGCTAAGGCACTCACTTACAATCACTTGAACTCACAATCACTCATTACCCTAAACCCAGAACTTCTAAGTGTTGGTCCCTTGATACTTTTAGGAGACTCCTGTAAGTGGTTCCCTAAACTCATTAGCCCTAGGCTAGGGTTTAGCTAAGACCACTACATAGAGGACCCAAAATGAGGTTTCCATTGATCCATGGCTTATTTATGGTGGTTGGCAATCCAACTCTATCAAGATACCCAACCTACCCTATTGCCCCTAAATTCCCCCAAATTACCAAATACCCTTAGGACCCCAAATTTGGCCAAAATCTCCAAATCTAGCCAAAATACCTAAAATTGTTCAAAAATAATTTCAAACACCTTGAAAACACCCAAATTACCAAAAATCCCCAAATGTTCAAATTACCAAAATACCCCTCTTTGGCCCAAAATTCCAAAAATTTTAAAAATCCCAAAAATTCCCAAAACCTCCCAAATATTACTAATTTCATTTTCCTCAACTATAACTTGAACCAATTTAGCCAATTTAACCATACTTGATCAAAAACCCCAAATTTCCCTTTAAAGGCCCATATTTTCTCCAAATCACCTCAAATGTCTATCAAATTTGTCTCAATTTCCCCAATTTCAATTCTAAACTCAAATTCACTCTTCATATGACCAACGTAGACCAAATAAAAGCTCAATTGATCCATGATTATAACCAAATTTTGATTTAGATCAAAAACCCAATTTTGGCCCCATGACTTGGTTCCACCAAATTGAACCCGTAGCCCACTCAATTGACCACAAATTGTGTTGAAAAATCTTCAAAACATTCCTACACATCAAATTTGACCATAAATTGGTTTTGGTAGGATCTTAATTTCATTTGATTTCAACCTAAGTCCAAAAGCCTCAAATTTGCCCAAAATTGACCATGTCTCAAAATTTCACCAAATTGAGTGCCTTAAACCCAAAATTTCCACTCCATCCCTTCATGAAAAATATTTACTACACCTCCCTTGATCATGTAGACCATTCAATTTGGACTTAGACCAAGGCTAGCCCAACCTAGACCCATGTCTAGCCCAACATGCCCAAATTGGCCAAATCTCAAAAATCCCTCAAATTAACCCACCAATTGAACTAAAAATCACTTCAAACCTTAACCAAAAGTCTTCATAACAATCATCTACACAATATTTATCAATCAGTTGGGCCATTTGACATGCCTAACCTAGCCCAAACCCAAACTTTGATCACTTAAACCCACATTGAGCCTATGCATTAAAGATGGCCTAACTTCCCCAATGTCACCAAATTAACTCCACCTCAGCCATTGGTCAGACCCTAAGACTGAGCCAAAACCCATCTAACCACCTAAACTAAGCCATGGAGCAAAGGTCCCTTAAATTAAGGGATTTCATTCAATTTTTGCTTAAGCTTAGGATATTTTTGCCAAAATTAAATATCAATCCATTAAATTACTGTGACATATTCCCTTGGGTTCCCTGAGCTCTTAGCTACCTCCCCTTAGCTGGCCGACCAGCCTAGTGGCTGGAAAATGGCCAAATCGAGAACCACCCCTATGGAGCTTCACCCAAATCAAACCTAGAGGCCAGCTCATCCAAATCAAACTGTAAAGTTCCTCTGCCCTCTACATAAGCACCACAATGCACCCAAACTTGTGCCCTGAGAGCCACCCATGGCCATTTTTATAAAAACTCACCTCCACGGTTATGGGACGTTTGCTAAAATTTTCTTAGAGAGAGCTTCCCAAATCAGTTATAGAGCTGCCTTGAGACCTCGACAGCCCATTCCAATCACTCGACTGCCTTTATTCTCCCTGTGTAACTCTAATTTTGAGCTTGAAAATTAGGGCAAAAATAGGACATCTCTGAAAACTACACCAAACTTCATTTGCTTATGCCCACACCTTCATAATAGCAAGAGAAGACAAAGCCCCATCAAATTACCCTCTTAAATAGCCTCCACCATAGCTCTAGACCAACACCTGAAATTAAGCTTGGTTGAATTCATACCTAGGCCTTACACCACAACAATAGGCTTAATCCCTAGCCTCCTTGGGCCCCAACGAACTTCCTAAGACCCTTTGATTGAAGATTCACTTCTCAGACGAAAGGTATAAAACTTTTCCTTCACCCAAGCCTATTTTAACTCTCCATTTAATTAAGCTTAATTTAATTGCATGATTACCATATGGATATGTTCGTCTCACTTAGACGAGTCGATAGAATCAAACCCGCAGTGATTTGGTTGATTCGAGGCTCAGATCTTAGGGTTTTAGTGTGGACGGTCACGGGATCACTCTATCGGGGACGATGAAGGGGAGCCGTCTGATCACGCGTATATTGGGTGGACGGAGGAGATCAAGCCGGCCAGTGCACAAAAAATAAACCGCAGGCTGAGTCAGTGTTGAGGTGGATGGTGGCATAGAATAGGAGCGTGCCACATGGAGTTTGGAGCTGCCTAGGTTCTACATGGCCCCGTGTTGTTTAAATAGATAAATAGGGATTTTTCTTATTTATTTAAATACCCCTAAATTCATTCATATCTTGGTATAGAAAAATCATAAAAATAAAATAAAAATACCCTCTTGCTCAGTGAAGAGAGGAAAATAATGTAGAAATAATTTGAAGTCCATTTGAGGAATATTTTATTTTATAATTAATTAAATACTGATTTGAATATTTTGATTCTCTATGCATATTGGTACTTCACCATGGCTTGAAATTTTAACATGTTATATCCTTTATTAAGGGAAACATCCTCTAATTTTTCCAAAGTCATAGGAAGTCTCTTGACAAAGATCTATATTTTTCAAGTTTATGCACATTATTTGCTTGAATTGATCATGGAAATTAGCATGTTGATTAGAAAATTCCAAGAAAATTTTGGAAGGTTTATGATGACAAGGGAACCATTAGGAAAATTTTTCATTAGTCAATTCATTTAAAATGCACCTAATTTTCATAAACACTAAAACACGAAGATAATTAATTTTGAAAAATAAAAACATCAAAATGACTTGATTTTTGATCTCCAGTATTTTTTAAGATCCAGAGAACTCCGCATAAAAATTTCAAAGCATTTTGAAAACATTTGATGGTCTAAATTGATTTTTCAAGTTAAATATCTTTTTTGGCACTAAAATGATTTTGAATGATCAAAATATAACTCAAAAATTTATAAAAACTTATTTTTTGAGTTCTTTATGATCAAGGGTATTTTCTAAAAATAAAATGATATTTAAAATAAAAACATGATTTTTAGTATATTTTAAATATTTAAAATAATTAAAAATTCATAAAAAACACAAAAATAATAAAACTCATGAAAATGTTCTAAATTTCTTTCTAATCACTTAGGAACATTAGAATATATTTCCTGATGTTCTAAATAAAGAAACTGGATTTCAAAGTTTAAAAAATAATTTTTAAAGGCTAAAAATGAGTTTTCATTAAAATAATTCCAATAAATCAAATAAAATTCAGAAAAATATGAAATCTTCTTTTCTAAGTTCTCTGTCATTAGGGAGACTTTTAAGAAATACAAAACTTAATTTTCTCTTTTTAAATTTATTTATATTTAATAAATACCCCTAAACTTACAATAATTCTCAAAATTCAGATAAAATTCAAAAAATCATGAAATTTAGTTCAAAAGCTTCTTTATTCTAAGTTTACCTCCAGTATAAATTTCAAGGAATCAAGATTTACCTTGGTCAAGTTAGGAATTTTCTTTGAAAAACACTTTTTTTGCATAAAAATAATTATATAATATAAATTAAATTTTGAAAAAANAAAGCTTAAAAATAATTTTTAAAGGCTAAAAATGAGTTTTCACTAAAATAATTCCAATAAGTCAAAGAAAAATCAGAAAAATATGAAATTCTCTCTTCTGGGTTCTCTAACCTCATAGAGATTTTTCAAAGACACAAAACATAATTTTCATCATTTAAAGTATTTTATTTTTATTAAATAACCTTGAATTTAAAATAATTCTGATAAATCATAGAGAATTCAAAAAATCATGAAATTTGGTCTAGAGGCTTTTTCGGTCAAGGTCTACCTCTAATAAAAATTTCAAAGCTTTAGAATTTGCCTTGGTCAAGTTAGGAATTTTCTTTGAAAAATCCTATTTTTGCATAAAAATAATTATATAAAATAAAATTAATTCTGGAAANCTTGGTCAAGTTAGGAATTTTCTTTGAAAAATCCTATTTTTGCATGAAAATAATTATGTAAAATAAGTTAAATTCTGAAAAATCACATTTTCTCTTCTGATGTCTTGCATGAAAATAATTATATAGATTAAATTAAATTTTAAAAAATCACATTTTCTTCTCTGATGTCTTAACCCATGAATGATTAATTATAAAAATTAAATTAAATTTTCAAAAATCACATTTTCTCCTCTCATGTCNTAAAATATTTTATTTTTATTAAATAAGCCAGAACTTAAAATAATTCTAATAAATCACAGAGAATTCAAAAAATTGTGAAATTTGACCTAAAGACTCCTTTAGTCTAGGTCTACCTCCAGTAAAAATTTTAAGGGATTATAATTTACCTTGGTCCAATTTAGGGAATTTTCTTTGAAAAATCCTATTTTTGCATTAAAATAATTATATAAATTAAATTAAATTTTTAAAAATCACTTCTTTGAAAAATCCTATTTTTGCATGAAAATAAATATATAAATTAAATTAAATTTTGAAAATTCACATTTCCCCTCCGATGCNCTTGATTCTCTAAATAAAGATATTGAATTTCAAAGCTTAAGAATAATTTTTAAAAGGCTAAAATGAGTTTTTCACTAAAATAATTCCAGTAAATCAAGGAAAAATAAAAAAAATATATAAAATTTTCTCCTTTGAGTTCTCTGACCTTAGGGAGATTTTTAAAAAGATACAAAACCTAATTTTCACAATTTAAAATATTTTATTTTTACTAAATAGCCCAGATATTAAAATAATTCTAATAAATCACAAAAAATTCAAAAAATTATGAAATTTGATTAAAAGTCTTCTCTAGTGAAGATCTAACTCTAGTAAAAATTTCAAAGGATTATAATTTACCGTGGTTAAGTTAGGAATTTTCTTTGAAAAATCCTTTTTTTGCATTAAAATAATTATATAAATTAAGTTAAATTTTGAAAAATCACATTTTCTCCTANAATGAGGTAGGATAAAAATTTCAAAGTCATTTAAATTGAATTTGACAAATTATGAAGTGTTAGAGCCTTAGCAGAACCTAGCATGTTTTCGTGCTCCTTTTTTGTTTTTTTGTTAATGGAGTTAGCGGCTGCTGACCCCAACTATATGGATAAGGGTTTCAATGTTGATGTTGTTGGAAGGGAGGGAGGTTCTACTATTAGGGATAAGCTTGTTTTTCTCCAAATTCATCATGATGCCATGACTGGCCACATAGACTAAAGTATTATCAACAAAGGAACAAGAAAGGCAGACTCACACGCTTTATTCTTTTGTGAAGAATAAATGGTGTCCCTTACGGATGTGCACAAGTTTACCTTAATTGGAAAATTCCAACTTGGGCATCTCCGGATGGAAGTTATTAAAAGAGCCTTTGATGATTTTAGATTAGTTGGGAGTTGGAAAGTTGAACTTTTTGATGGTAAGCGCATCATGATTCATCTTTCAACAGAAGGGTACTTTGTTTAATTCTTCTTAAATAAATACATTGGTATAGGGGATGTTCAAATGAAAATCCTTAAATGGTCCATGGACTTTGATCCCTCTAAAAAGCTCCCCATCATTCCTATTTGGTATAAACTCCTAGTGCTAAAATTACCTTTCTTTATTCAAAAAGTGTTGTTTTCTATTAAGTATCAGCTTGGTAGAGCTTTGAAGTTGGATATTTCAACATTTAATCTTACTAGACCTGCTCTTGATAGATTTTTGGTTGAAAGGGACATTACCGAGCCTGAAATGGAGAGTATTTGGCTTGGTACAGAAAATAATGGCTATTGGGAGCCTGTTGTGATGGAGTAAAAACTTTCTATTGTCATCATTTCAAAATGTTCGGGCACTCTAATGAAAAATCCTACAGATTACACCCAGACTAGGGACCCTCTGTAGGTGGTGTTGCTAACTCCAACTTTGCTACTCCTTCAAAGATCTATGCATAGCTTCATAGTGAGACTTCATACCTAGTTATTAGAGATCAACAAAAAACATGTTGAAACTGTTCCATACCCTACTTCTTTTGTCTTGCAACCTTTGGTGACACCTGTAGAGGCCATTGATTCCCCGCTAAATTAGATGTAAAATTTGATTAATTCTCATACTGATCCCATTTCCCCTAGAACTATAGTCAACCCCCATCCCTCATCTTCTTTAGGCAATCTTCATTTAGAGGATGATTTTAATTTGATGGGTAAAGATTTGGAGGAAGAGTGGAAAGTTCAAAGGTTTAGAAGGAAAAAGAAGGTGCTAATTAATACTTTTCAACCTGATGATCCTGATATGTTTTTGAGGGATGTTTACTCCCAACCTTCCATTGGTGAAATCATTTCTAACTCCCTAAACAACCAAAGGAACCTCCAAAAGAATAAGAAGAAGAAAAAAGGTTTGTATGAATTAAGAAGGCTGCAAGGTGATTGTATTGTTGCTTCTGTAGAAAGTTATCTCAATCAAGTTTTAGACACAATTTCCAGGAGTAGGGGAAATGGAAAATCTAGCCATCATGATTAATTTTCTTTGTTGGAATGTGAGGGGGATTGCTCACCCTAAATCCCTTCACAGACTCCTCTATTTGATCAGGGTACAAAAGCTTCAGTGTTTTTGTCTTCTTGAGCCTATGATAACAAAAAATTTTCATTCACCTACCAAGAAATTTCATGGTTTTCAAACTTTTGTTAATAATAGCGAGAGGATATGGATTCTTTGCAGAAAGGAAGTCAGCTGGCCTGTTTTGATTAATCATTCACAGTTTGTCCATCTAAAGGTTCAAATTGGAGATTTGATTTGCTTTGCTACAATTGTTTATTTTGGTAGCACCTTTGCTGCCCAGTCTAACCTATTGGAGAATCTGATTTCTATCAGTAGTTCTTTATCTGGGAATGGGATTGTGGTAGGTCATTTTATTATGTGGCATCACCCATTGAAATATCTGGTGGTAGGTCTGTCAAAATTCATAGAATCGCCCCTTTTAATGATTCTATTCATAAAGCAGGACTACACGATCTTGGATTTGAAGGCCCTAAATTCAATTAGAGAAGAGGCAAACTTTGGGAAAGGTTGGATCATTTTTTGGATAATCATCAATGGTTACAAAATCTTCTGCATACTTCTATATTACCCCTCTCTATGGCTGGGTCTGATCATAGACCATTATTGACTTCAATCCACACTTCAATTCCTTAGGCTGCAACTCTTTTAAGATACATCTTGCTTTTATTGGGCTTAATCTATAGAGAATTGAATGTTGTTCACAATACTAATTCTTGTTTAAAGTTGTAGAAATTCAAAAAAAAAACATTGGTTATATATTGAAGAAATGGAATTGGTTACATTTTGAGAATGTTTACAAAAAAGAACAATCTGCTGAAACTGAAGTAAAGAAACTTGAGGCAGATTTTGAAGCTGGGTTGATTTAGGACCCTTGTTCTTAGCTAATGAGCAATTACTTTCAGCCATTACCAATCAAGAACTCTTCTTAAAATAGAAAACTGCCTTGATAAGATTTGTGGAGTGGGATAGAAACACAAATTATTATCATGCTTGTATCAACTATAGAAAGAGATGTAATGAAAATTTAAAATCTAGAATGATAATGTAGATTGGCTTTCTGACCCATCTAAAATTGTAGTTGTTGCTGTCAATTATTTTCAGGCACTTCTTCTTAATCCAAATATTCCTAAAACACCTATTTTTCATAATCTTTTCAACAAGGAGTATGAATATATTGATCAATTACAACTTACCCCTATTCCTAATGAATTTAAAATTGAGTAGGAAGTCAAATCCATTGATAGCAATAGAACTGCTTGTCTAAATGGTTTTAATTTAGAATTCTTCAAGAAAACTTGGGCATTATTTAAAAATAATGTTATTCCTGCAGTACAAGATTTCTTTAGAGGGATGGACCCTCCCACTTATTTCATTTCTTCATCAATGGTTATGATTCCAATGAATGCATATAGATTTAGCTGGGAAGGTTATGTACATATCGCTTTGACTAATGTTTTAAGCAAGGTCACTAGTAAAATTATTTTGTATAGAGTCCAACCTCATCTCCCATATTTGATCATTGATAATCAATTTGCCTTTGTGCAAGGGAGGAATAATGTTGATAATGTGTTGCTTGCCCAAGAACTCCTATTGGATTTGGATAAAAATTGTAGAGGGAGAAATGTTATCTTCAAAGTGGACTTCAAAAAGGCATATGATAATATTAGATAGGATTTCATTGCTAGTGTTCTGAAGTCAAGGGTCTTTCTTGAGGATTTTATCAACTTGATCTTAAGGTTGTTCAACTATAATATAAACTCTATATTAATTATTGGGTAGTCATATGGATTTTTCAAAGCCACCATGGGGCTTAAACAAGGGGACCCTCTCTCCCTTACCTTATTTATTATTGCTTTTGACTATTTTTCCAAGATGTTAAATGATAAATTTGCTCAATCACCTCACAAGAATTTTTTCCATAGGTCCTTATATATATCCCAACTAGCTTAAGTCGATGATGTGATTATTTTCCCTAAAGCCACTAAATCAACTGTCAAACTTCTCTCTAAGTGTTTGTAGGAATTTCAAGAAACTTTTGGGATTTCTTTCAAAAATAAAAAATGACTCATTCTTTTCAGCAATAATGTTAAAGCTGAAGTTAGAAGCTGGGTAACTGAATTCACCAATTTTCGGGCAAGTTCTCCTCAGCATAAGTATTTTGGGGTCCAACTCCTTAAAGACAAACTAAACAAACTCAATATGAGGGAGTTTTACAAAAATTCAAGATCAACTTAATTACTGGACTTCTTCCTTGCTTTTTGAACCCAAAAATGCTTCTATGCAACAAAATAACAATAATTATGATTATATTTCACAACAAAACCAAAAACTTGATCTTGAAATAAAATAAAAATTTAACTTTTAATTTATATATATTGGGATACTATCCAAGTATATATATTGTTATCAAGTAATATAGGACTTGTTTTATTAAGACCTAAATATCGAACCCACAGGGAAGTTATGCAATATGCACTTTTTTGAAAACTTTCTATTTTTTAAAAAATAATTATTTAAACTAAAGACATTTTTGCAGTAAAGAAAATTTAATTATTTTTGCTAATTTCAATATTTTGACAAAAACATAAAAAACCTAAAAAGATAACTTAAGTTTTTGTAGAAGAAAAGCACTAAATATGAAAATATATTTCTCCTTATCCTGAATCAGTAATAAGTATAGGAATTCTATTGTGGAAGTATTCATATTGTGTTGTTCCAAATAGGAACAATGATATTCTTTACCCTTACTAGAGATGCTATAAAGACATTCTCTAATTTAAAGTTTGAATAGTTCTGAAGACCAGCTATGTAGGGAAGATACTAGCTCTCACTCTAGAGTTCCCTCGATTCCCTCTACCTGGTGGCTAACATCTCATATCAAAACCTAAAACAATGTTGGGGGCTTTAACCTGTCACTTTAAAGTCCTCTAACTCTACACCCTTCAACGAATATTTCCCTATTTATTTGCACTCAATCATATGAACTAAATTCTCATTCATACAACTTCATGAGGTTCTTTCCAATTGTTGACTCAGATAATACCAGCACAGTTCTTACATGTTCTCACAACATATTTTAACATCTGGATTAGTCAAATCAAGAAGTAAATGAAGTGCATTGATTAAATCCTCACAACTTCTTCCAACATTAAAGATCAATAGTCTCCACAACTTCCATCCAACACTTAATTACTTATCATTTTAAGAAGAAAGATAAAGAAAACTTCTGAGAATCCATGGAGAAAATAAAACCACACTTTAGTTTAAAAGTAGAAATCATTGTCAAACCAAACACATGTCTCAATTAAACCAAAAGCAGTCTAAAAGAAAAGATAGAAACTTATCTCAAGTCCTCCACTAAACTCTTGAAATTCCTTTGAATCACTTCTCTTTTACAACACTCTCAATATAAAACTAAAATAAAAAGGATAAATATGTGGTGCTTGAAACTCTCTCCTACTAACTCCCCAATTTTTGAACTTTCAAAACTTTCCCAGTACTTTCAGGACCCCTTTCAAAGTCTCAATCTTCCTTCTTTCATAATTTTCCAAAAAGTACATTGGTCTCTCTTCAAAATGTGTCTTAATTCGATGTATTTATGTAAGAGATGCATCCTTTCACAATAATTTTCATCCATGGTGGTTGTAAGCACCTATTATGCCAATAGATGCCTGAAAAACTTTCAAAATTTGAAAAAACCAAATTTACTCATCCAATGACTGCTACTGACGCTTAACTGCAAGGCCTCTAGCGCTTAAGCACCAAAGCACTTTTGCACTTTTTTCACCTATTTGCTCTAAATTGAATCCATTGTCACTCCTTTAAGCATTTTTCACCTTCTTACCTTTACCTGAAAAAAAAAACACAAAAATACCTTCCATTAAAGTGCAATATCTCAAAAATAAGTATTAAAATGTGTCTAAAAATAATATATATTTTAGGCGTATCAAAATCCCCCAAACTTAAAATGTTACTTGTCCTTAAGTGACACTTGAATATTTAAAAACTAAATATGTATGATATGTATATGAGTTTCTTTAGGAGTTACTAAAATTTAGATTTCGAAATATAGTAGTCCAATTTTAGAAAAAATATTCAGTAAACGAGACAAACTTAAAGTTTAGAAATTTTTTTTGTTAAGAAAGATGAAAATATGAGTTCCTATATAATTCAGAAATATTGTAAGTCTTCCAAATCTAGAATTAAGTTCTTTTATTATCTCCACTTAAAATTTTTTTATTAAGAATAATTTTACTTACTATATTAAATCTATAAGCTTAAGATTTTCTCAAGTCTGATACTTTAAAAAGATCAAATGTAGAACCAATTTTTGATAGACACTAATCCTCAAGCTTCTCCTCCCTCACTTTTTCTTCATCTTCTTTTTTTTTCTTTTTGTTTTCTTTTTCTTTTTTTTAGGCAATGATTACTATATCTGAATAGGCCTTTAATAATTTTGAATTCTAATTTTTCTTTCCTAAAGCAAGGTCTTGATACAAAACTTTTCTTTATAAATATAATAATAGCTTTGAAAATTATTTTTAATAAAAGAAATTTAAGTGCTAGGAATAAAAGTCTAAAGTTCTAAAATTTTCAAAAATGCAATGTTTCTCACTAAGATAGTTACTTATATTAATCATTTTCTACACCAAAAACTTTTAACTTAAAGTTTTTCTTCAATACTAAAAATTTCAACTAAATTCTCTTACTCATTTCTAAAATCAAAATTTACTTCCCTAATAGAACATCATATACATGATCAATTTTTCTTTTCAAATCAAATTCACTTGTAGTTCATTTGAGAACAAATAAAATTAAAGTTTTAAAAATATTTTTAATCCCCCCAAACTTAAAATTTTAACAAATTAAATAGTTTAACAACAAATATATATAAGCAAGAATGAAATTTAAAATAACTGCTAACATCAATTTTTATACCCTAATGATACAAGTATAAAACTAAAAATATGAGTAAAATTAATTTTGATCAAATTTTCTAATATTTTTTTTTTCAATTCAACATGTAGAGATTAAAAAGACTTCTAAACATTGGGTATAAACATAAAAGCAAACTAACACACTAACTTGACTTCACAATCTCAACATAAAAACAAACTCACAATCATGATAAGAGAAAAATAGAGCGTAGCAGTTCCTGAAATTTAATATTTAAGACCTAAGTTAGCAAGATTTTCATCTTTTGAAAAAACATATAATTAAGTTAAGTTCTAAACTAACTAAATCATAAAACTCAAAACAGTTACTACCTTAGATTTTTATAACTAACACAAACATCACAATAACAATAAAATACAAAAGTCCAAAACACAATACATAGTACATATCATTACAAAGATGCAAATGTAGTAGTACGACGCCGCATAATCCACAACATAAAAATAAACAACACATCACAATTCTCAAGTCCAAAGCACATTGTCTAACACATATTAGAAACATAAAAATCTATCAATTCTACTCATCTTTTGAATCACTGCTATACCACTTTTTTGTAGGCTCATAATCAGGATATCAAGGATATAGAGGAAATTGCACTCCCGAGTCACCAAAAATTAGTTTCTTCAGAGATGAGTGGAATTTCTCTTCGAAATCACTCTTTCTCCTACTATACCTATCAGTATGCTCTGCAAAATGCTCTAAATTATGAACTTTATCAGATATAAAATAAATTTGATCCACATCCTCTGGAATAATTGATCTTGGGTCTCAATAGACTCACCTCTAGATGTAGAAGCAGATGAGATAGATGGTCTAAATGTAGAAGCAGTAGACATCTCCATTCCATAACTCCTAGAAAATCCTCCTCTCAACCCAAAAATTGAATGCTCAGAATAAGTCTTCACATTTACCTTAGTGTTGGGCTTTAGAGGTAATAACACTTCCTCCCAAATATCATATTTAACTCCAGCCTGCTCACAGAAAGAAAAGATCAAGGAAGCAAGTACGAGACCTACAGTAGTAACGACAGTGACAGAACTGATGACACTCTAATAAATCAAAGCTCCTATGTTGATGAGATTTCCTACCTGGATACAATAATTTAACATCGCCCTCTCTCTCTGGTTACTTAACTGGGATGATTTGTTGGTAGCAGACGAGTAGATACAAAATAGTGCTAGGCCTTTAAAGGTTAACATAACTTTGAAGTTGGAAAGTTTACTCTCCTCTCATTAGTGATCTTCTAAAGTCCTCTTCCAACAGACAAGTATAAAATAATCTCATCTAACTCCGCTTCAATCAAACAATAATTTGCATAAAAACATAACGTATCAGATGGCAGCTGATAAACCAAATTGATTAACTCCGGTGAAAAAGGTACCAACTTTCCTCGAACCATGAATCTATTGTCTTCAGCCTCAGGGAGGTTTGTCTAGAACTCCCTAACAACAGAAATAACCGTCATAGCATAGAAACAACAGAATCATTCCCACTGTTGGTGAATGATCAAATCCTCTACATCTTCACCTAGATTCCTAAAATACCGCTCCTGAATTAGTTTCCGTGATTGCAGTGCATCATTGTACCGATCTAGAGCCGAACTAACAAATTTACTTGAATGAAAAGTGCTGTTTCCTTTGCTCCTCTTCATTCTTTGTGTCATTCTACAAATTTTATAAACTCTAAAATTAACTTCAAAAATCAAGTCTAAATTACTAAACTAAAATTTCAAAGTATAAACTGCACTTCCCATGCAATTTCCATAGATCTTTTTCTCATTTTTCATCATGAATAGTGAATTTTTGAATTTCTCCAAATGTGCTCAAAATAAATAGTGAAAATCCAAATTTTTTGCATAAAAGTAAAGCTCTTACCTCAAGGAACTTAGATCTAGAAAATTTCACTTAATTCCACCAATAATTCTTCACTTTAGATGTGCCCTAACCCTCAAAAATTGAAAACTTGAGAGGTTGAAGGTGATAGTGGCGTTAAAAATGGTGATTATTGTGTTGAAATTTCACTTTTAACCATTTGTGAACTGGTTTTCATGAATTGGCCCATAAGCACGAGTAAATGGTGCTTAGGCGCCTACCTCTCGGATTGGCTTGTGCTTAAGCACGAGATGTGGCGCTTAGGCATCAGTGCATGATTTTCAAAATTTTCAAATTAAAGTAAAATGCATTATTTGCCTAAGTAAACCACCCCAAGATGGTCTCATATCACTTAAATGACTATTTTCGACTTCCTATAACTCCCCTCTCTCAAAAGTCTCCATAATAACTATTTCAATTTGAGGCTAAAAATAATACAAATTCTCTNATTAGTGATCTTCCAAAGTCCTCTTCCAACAGTCAAGTAAGAAATAATCTCATCTAACTCTGCTTCAGTTGGTCTATAATTTGCATAAGAACATAGTGTATCAGGTGGCAGATGATAAAACAAGTTGATTACCTCCGGTGAAAAAAGTACCAACTTTCCTTGAACCATGAATCTATTGCCTTCAATCTCAGGGAGGTTTTCATAGAACTCCCTAACAACAGAAATAACCACCACAGTAGAGAAACAACAGAATCGTTACCACTATCGGTGAACAATCAAATCCTCTACGTCTCCACTTAAATTCCGAAAACACCGCTCATGAATCAGTTTTCGTGATTGCAACACTTCACTATATCGATCTTGAACCTTCGAACTAACAAATTTACTCGTTTAAAGGGCTCTTTCCTTTGCTCCTCTTCATTCTTGGTGTCATTCTACAAGTTTTATAAATTCCAAAAATAACTTCAAAAATCAAGTCTAAATTACTAAACTAAACTTCCAAAGTATAAACTACACTTCTCGTGAAATTTTCATAGATGTTTTTCTTATTTTTCACCATGAATAGTGAATTCTTGAATTTCTCCAAATGTGCTCAAAATACATAGTGAAAATCCAAAATTTTTGCATAAAAGTAAAGCTCTTACCTCAAGGAACTTGGATCTAGCAAATTTCACTCTATTCCACTAAGAAATTTTCACTTTAGATGTGCCCTAGCCCTAAAAAATTGCAAACTCGAGAGGTTGAAGGTGATGGTGGTGTTAAAAAAGATGATTTTTGGGCTAAAATTTCACTTTTAACCATTCGCAAACCGGTTTTTCTGAATTGGAGCTTAAGCACAAGTAAATGGTGCTTAGGCACCTGCCTCTCGACTTGGCTCGTGCTTAAGCGTGAGATGTGGCAGTTAGGCACCAATGCATGATTTTCAAAATTTTCAAATTAAAGTAAAATGCATTATTTGCCTAAGTAAACCACCCCTAAATTGTCTCATAACACTTAAATGACTATTTTTAACTTTCCATAACTCCCTTCTCTCTCAAAATCATTCATAATAACTATTTCAATTTGAGGCTAAAATAACACAAATTGTCACACAAACAAACTTATATTAATTCACAAACAAGTACAAATACCTTTAAACACTTAATTCTCACACCAAAATGTTTTGGATGAGAAAATTTTTCTAAATACAAATACATAAAATTCATTTCACAATTAAACACATATAAGAAGTCATAAATACTAAAAACAAGACTTAAACACTAAACCACTTGAAAACAACAACTTCTAACACACAAATTGTAACACTAAACTTAATTCCATTCTTCCTTCGAATGAACAAATTCCTGCCTTTGATTAGTTTCTCAAGAAATATAGAGTTGATAAAATGAACGGTGGTGATGAGCTTTGATACTATCTTCTTCAATCTACTTCTACTTTATGAACATTGCCTTATCCGCTTCATCTATATGACTTGTGTGGCTAAATTGCATCTTTAATTGTCATCCAATATGCTTTAGATGTGCATGAAACTCAAGTACCTTGGTCTCCAATAAGGCGATAGTATTCTCAATTTTGTTGATCTCCTCTGAAATCCCTTCAATGCTAACGACTAAGAAACCATTATACATCTCTTGTGCACTTTGACTAATGAACCTTTTCCTAATGGTTTCTTCCTTCTTCTTCAAATCCATCTCCCATGAAGACATTTTCTCTAAATCTCACTTTCTCTTAGACTTTTAGCGCTAGAAATGATCTTGGGTGAAATTCATTCACAAAACCCTTCTATTTATAGGCCTAAATCCTTCCAATAACTCCTAGACATGTTCAGAAACTGCCTTGGCACATTTTTACAAACTAATTGTTGGTTAAACCTTCTAGAAAATTAATTTCGTACATGTGTTTAAACTGTCGCGCTTAAGCGCCAGTGCATATTTTTGCACTAGTCAACTTAACATCCAAATTCTCATTCTAACATGTCTTGGTCACCAAATAAAGACTTAAAATCTTTACTATCACGTAATAGTTTCAAAAATACTCCCCCAATTTTCTTAATCACACACAAAACAACATTAAAAAAAAAAACACTCCCACAAAGCGCTTGGTTTTACGCCGTCAGCCTTACATAACAACTGCTTATTCTGGTTGACCCAACATCATTTTATCATTAAATTTATGTTGTTCCCCTAAAAATAAGATGTCAGTCTATGTCCATTAACTTTAAATATTTTTTCAGACTTAGGATCTTTAATATCTACAACTCCATAAGGATAAAATTTTATCACAACAAATGGGCCCATCCACCTGGACTTAAGTTTGCCTGGAAATAATCTTAACCTTTCATTATATAGCAAAACTTTATGACTTGGCTGAAAATTTTTAGTAAGAATCCTTCAATCATGCCACATCTTCATCTTTTCTTTATAAATCTTGGCACTCTCATAAGATTCATTCCTTATCTCTTCAAGCTCATTTAATTGCAATAATCTTATCTCACTAGCATCTTTCAAATTATAATTGAACTCTTTAATCACCCAAATTGCTTTATGCTCAACTTCAACTGGTAAGTGACAAGCTTTCCCAAATATTAGCCTATGTGGGGACATTCTTATAGGAGTTTTGTATGCAGTCCTATAAGCCTACAAAGCATAGTCAAAGTTTGGCTAACCAATCCATTTTGGTTGGATTTACAAATTTTTCCATAATTCTTTTAATTTCCCGATTGAATAATTCAACCAAACTACTTGTCTGAGGATGATAAGAAGTAACAATCCTTGATTTATGTGATATTTATTTAATAACTTCTCCATTATGAAATTTCTAAAATAACTTCCCCCATCAGTATTGATAACTCTCGACATCCCAAATCTACAAAATATGTTCGTTTTAAAAAATTTTGTAACACTTTGAGCATCACATCAAGGTAAAGCAACAACTTTTATCCATTTGCATACATAGTCCACTGCTAACAGAATATATAAATTTTTGAAAGATGGTATAAATAGTCCCATAAAATATAATCTCCAAACATCAAATATTTTAACTTCTAGCATATAATATAGGGGCAGCTCATTTATTCTAGAAATATTGGCTACTCGTTGACATCTATCACAAGTTTTGATATAAGCATTAACACCTCTAAAAATTGTAGGCCAATAAAATCCAGATTGTAGATTTTGTATGTTATTTTATCAACACCAAAATGTCCCCCAAAATCAGAATTATGACATTTTTGTATTTTGTATGTTATTTTATCAACACCAAAATGTCCCCCAAAATCAGAATTATGACATTTTTGGATAATGCCATAAGTTTCTTCTAATAGTAGACATCTTCGAATACTTAGGTCCTTTCCTTATTTATATGAAAATGGGTCATCTCAAAAATATGTCTTAGCTTCAGAAATAAATTTCCTCTTTTGTTGGTTTTTCATTCCACAGGGTATAATATCTTTAACAATAAAGTTTACAATGTCGGCATACCACGGAACACACCACTCATTAATAATGAACAATTTTTCATCTAAAAAGTGTTCATTAAATTCTTTTTCAAAATAAAGTGGTTATTCTAACTCAAGCCTAGACAAATGATCAATAATTTGATTTTCAGTCACCTTTTAATCTACTATTTCAAAATCAAATTCTTGCAAAAGAAAAATCCATCTTATAAGTCTAGGTTTAAAATCCTTCTTTTCATTAAGTACTTAATAGCAGATTGATCTGGCACTACACAATGAGTTCCAATTAAATATGATCTAAATTTATCAAAAGCATATACTATTGCTAATAACTCTTTTCCGGTTGTTTTATAATTGATTTGAGTTTCATTAAGATTTTTACTAGCATAGCAAATTACTTTAAAAATTTTATCATATTTTTGTGCTAAATCAGTTTCTATAACAATCACTAGTACCACAAATCAATTGAAGATGTTTTCCCTAGTTTTGTGAAATTATAATTGGCGCAGTGATTAATTTTTCTTTTAATAAATTAAAAGATTTTAGGCATTCTTAATCAAAATTGAAAATTACATCTTTCACCAGTAAATGGCATAAAGGCTTAGCAATCTTTGAAAGGACTTTAATATATCGCCTGTAGAATCCAGCATGTCCTAAAAAACACCTAATTTCCCTTACATTTGTTTGATAAGGTAAATTGGTGATCACTTGAATTTTAGCAGGATCTACTTCCATACCATTTTCTGATATTTGATGACCTAATGTAATTCCTCCTCCAACCATAAATTGACATTTCCTCAATTAAGGACTAAATTTGTTTCTTCACAGTGCTTAAGAACTTTAGATAAATGTTCTAAACATGAGTCAAATGAAGTTCCAAATCACTGAAAAGAAATGAAGTTCCAAACACTGAAAAGTCATCCATGAATACTTCAATCCCTTTTTCAATTAAATTCTAAATTTGTTTCTTCACAGCGCTTAAGAACTTTAGATAAATGATCTAAACATGAGTCAAATGATTTCCAAATCACTGAAAAGCTTAAGAACTTTAGATAAATGTTCTAAACATGAGTCAAATGAAGTTCCAAACACTGAAAAGTCATCCATGAACACCTCAATCCCTTCTTCAATTAAATCATAAAAAATTGCCATCATATATTTTTGAAATGTAGTAGGGGCATTACATAAACCAAAGGGCATTCTTCTAAAAGCAAAAGTACCATAAGGACTGGTAAAAGTTGTTCTCTCTTGATCCTCAAGAGATATTTGTATTTGGTGATAACCAGTATATCCATCCAGAATATAAAAATATTTATGCCCAACTAGTCAATCCAGCATTTGATCTAGAAAGGGTAATCAAAAATGATCTTTCCTAGAGGTAAGATTTAATTTTCTATAATCAATGCATATTCTCAACCCTATAACTTGTCTAATAGGTATTAATTCATTATGTTCATTCACATTCACAGTTACTCCTCCATTCCCTGTAATTTGTCTAGTAGGTATTAACTCATTATGCTCATTCACAGTTACAATTACTCCTTTCTTAGGAACAAACTGATTGGACTAACCCATGCACTATCTGAAATAGGGTAGATAATTTCAACATCTAACCACTTTAAAATTTTTTTCTTAACAACTTTCATAATAGGATTCAGTCTCCTTTGAGGATCAACCCTGGGTTTGCAGCTGTCTTCCATATGAATTCTACGCATACAAATTGAAGAACTGATTCCTTTAATATCAGCAATTGTCCATTCAAAGGCTTTCTTAAAATTTTTCAAAATTTTCATCAACCTTTCTTCTTCTTCCATTGTTAACTTTAAGGAAATTATAACTGGTAAGGTAAAGGAATCTCCTAAAAAGACATATTTTAAATTTTCAGGATGTAACTTCAACTCAATTTCTGGAGATTTTTCAGTTGATGGACAAAATGATTTATCTTTGTATATCGTATCAAAAATTTCAAAACTTTCTCAAACATTGTTTGAACATTCCTTAAGAAGTTCTTCACATCAATATAATTCCTCTTCTTAGTCGTGTTACAAATATTTTTCTTCATATATTTCTTCTTAAGTTTTTTTGAAATGACATTCACTTAGATATCTTTTAACATCAATCCTATAACATTCATCATCTTTAACTTTTGCAGGATATTTCATTGATCTTGAAATATTGAACAGTTTGATCATTGATGCACATTGTTAATTCCCCTTTCTGCACATCTATCATTCCTCTTCTTGTGGCTAGGAAAGTCTCCCAAAAATGATAGGTATCTCTTTATAATCCTCCATATCTAGCAAAATGAAATCAACAGAAAAGATAAACTGATCCACTTTCACCAGGACATCATCTATAATTCCTTTAGGGTATGGTATCGAACGATCTGCTAACTGCAGAGTTACAGTAGTAGGAGTTATTTTCGTTAATCGCAATCTTTTGAATATTGATATTGACATAAGGTTAATGCTTGGACCTAAATCAAATAAAGCTTTCTCATAAAATCTGTCTCCTATTACACATGGAGTTGTAAAGTTACCAAGATCTTTAATCTTTTCATTAAGATTTTTTTGAATTATAGCACTACACTCCTCACTAAGTGCAACACGATCATTATCTTCAAACCTCCTTTTCCTTTTAAGAATATCCTTCATAAACTTTACATAGCATGACATTTGTTCTAAGGCTTCAGCAAATAAAATATTAATTGTAAGTTTCTTAAATATTTCCTGAAATTTTGAAAATTGCTTATCCAACTTCTACTGACAAAGTCTCTGAGGAAATAGAGGTGGTGGTTTTTCCAAATCAATTTTCAGCAGAGAAATCTCTTAGAATCTTTTGGAGCGTCCTCTTTTGATTCTTCAATTTCTTCTCTCTCTACATCAATTTCTTTTTGAACCCTACCTTCAAACTCTCTTCCCCTTCTAAATTGAACGGCTTTCACTTGCTCTTTATTCTGGTCTTTTGGACTTGATTTAGTATTACTAGGAAGTCTTCCTTGGGATGTATTAGTTAATTAATTTGATATTTACCGAAGTTGATTCTTAATATTTCTAATTGTAGCTCCTTGAATTTGTAATTGATTTCCCATTTGTAACACCACTTAATCTATAGAAAACTTCTCCTTAAATTGTGTATTACTATTGAAACCTGGAGGATAAGTAGATCTATAATTATTATTCCCTTGATTGTTCTAGTTTTCCAATGGGTTTACTTGGTTGTTCCCCCAGTGCTGATTATTACCACCCGAATTGTTATTCCAATTAAAATTGGGATGGTTTTTCCATCCTGGGTTGCAATAATTTAATTATAGGCTATTCTGCTTGTTATTTATGGCATTCAAAGTTTCTTATGATGCTTGAGAATCTACCATTCAGCATAATGAATTTTCTTAAATCATGGAAATTGGTTGAGAAAAATTCATTCTAAATTGGTCTAACTTCCTTGAAATTGCAGCAACTTGATTTGCTAACATAATAGATGCATCAGATTCATGAATATTGGTTACTTTCTTAGGATTCACTCTCTCAGAAGGCCATTGAAAATTATTGGTAGCCATTTCTTCAATTAAAGCATAGGCGTCATGATATGGTTTTGACATCAATGAACCACCAGCAGCGGCATTGATAATTGATTTAAGAGATCCAACTAGTCTATTATAAAAAGTTTGAATTATTAACTAATCTGGTATAACATAGTGTGGACACTTTCTTAAGAGTTATTTAAATCTTTTCCATGCTTCATAGATAGATTCCCCTTCAAACTAATTAAAAGATATAATATCATTTTTAACTTTGCAGTTTTTTATGGTGGAAGATATTTAGGAAGGAATTTTTGTGTTAAATCACCCCGAGTTCTGATAGATCCATGTGCTAATAAATTCAACCACATCTTAGCTTTATCCCTCAATGAGAAAGGAAATAACATAAGACTTATGGTATCATCTGGTACACCATCATATTTAAATATAGCCCACAATTCTAGAAAATTGGCAAGATATAAATTTGAATCTTAAGTTGGTGAACCCCCAAACTGATTATTTGTTACCATTTGGATAACAGCTGGTTTAAGCTCAAATGAATTAGCCACTACAGTAGGTTTTTCTATACTACAATGAAGTTCATTTACATTAGGGATGGCATAATCTCTTAAAGGTCTAAACTCTTGATGAATTTTAGTATTTTGGTCATTTTGGATTGTCATTTCTGTAATTTTTTTGATTTTTCTAAATTTTTAATTTATTTGATTTTTCTGATTTTTCTAACAGTTTTCTCTAATTCAGAATTGTAGGGCACTAGTCCTTCAGAACCTGAACTACACAGACTAACATAAAATAAAATAAAACTAAACACACACAAAAATTAAGTACAATAACTTAAAGTTTAAATAAGACTTTCTAAAAATAGAAATTTTCTTTTAAATCAATGAATTCTTTACAATTTTCACTTCACTTCCCCGACAATGGCGCCAAAAGCTTGATCCCGAAACTACTTATATGCAACAGCATAACAATAATTCTTATTATATTTTTCACTTATATTTCCTTATTTCACAACAAAATAAAAAACTTGATGCTGAAAAAAAATAAGAATTTAACTTTTAATTTATATATATTGGGATACTACGTAAGTATACGTATCATTATCCAATAGGACTTTATTACTAAGACCTGAATATAAAACTCACAGGGACGATATGCAATATGCACTTTTTGGAAAACTTTTTATTTTTAAAAAGATAATTATTTAAATTAAATACGTTTTCACAGTAAAGAAAACTTAAATATTTTTTTTCATTTTAATATTTTGACAAAAATAGAACAAACTTAAGAAGATAACTTGTGTTTTTGTAGAAGAAAAGCATTAAGTATGTAAATATCTCTCCTTATCATGAATTAGTAATAAGTATAGGAATTTTATTGTGGAATTATGTGTATTGTGTTATGCCAAATAGGATCAATAATATTCTTTTCTATTACTAGAGATGCTGTAAAGAACATTGGTTAATTTAAAGTTTGAATAGTTCTGAAGACCGGCTAGGCAGGGAAGATACTAGCTCTCACTCCAGAGTTCCCTCAATTCCCTCCACTTGAGGGCTAACATCTCGTATCAGAACCTGAAACAATAAACCAAGTTGGGGGCTTTAACCTGTCACTTTAAAGTCCTCTAACTCTACACCCTTCAATGATTATTTTTCTATTTATTTGTACTTAATCATATGAACTACATTCTCATTCATACAACCTCATGTGATTCTTTCCAATTGTTGACTGAGACAATACCAACCCGATTCTTACATATTCTCACAACAAATTTTAACATCTGGATTGACCAAATCAAGAAGAAAATGAAGTACATGGATTTAATCATCACAACTTCTTCCAACATTAAAGATCAATACTCTCCATAACTTACATCCAACACTTAATTACTTATCATTTTAAGAAGAAAGATAAGAAAAACTACTCAGAATCCATGGAGAAAATAAAACCACACTTTAGCTTAAAAGTAGAAATCATTGTCAAACCAACAACAAGTCTCAATTAAAACCTAAAGTAGTCTAAAACAAAAGATAAAAACTTATCTCAAGTCCTCCACCAAACTCTTGAAGTTACTTTGAGTCTCTTCTCTCTTACAACACTGTTAATGTAAAACTAAAATAAAAAGGATAAATATGTGGTTCCTGAAAATCTCTTCAACTAAATCCCCAATTTTAGAACTTTCAAAACTTTCCCAGTTCTTTCAAGACCACTTTCAAAGTCTCAATCTTCCTTCTTTTATAATTCTCCAAAAGGTGCCTCGACATATCTTCAAAATGTGTCTTGATTATGTATTTCCCTAAGAGATGCATCCTTTCACAATAATTTTCATCCATGGTGGTTGTAATCACCTGTTAAGCATATATGTGCCTCAAAAACCTCTTCAAAATTCATAAAAATTGAATATACTCATCCAATAACTGCCACTGCCCACCTCAAGCGCTTAGGCACGACCTTATCTGTTTAACCGGTGCTTAATCGCCAGATCTGGTGTTCTGCCGCCAAAACACTTTTGCCCAATTTTTCACCTATTTGCTCCAAATTTGATCCTTTTTCACTCCTTTAAGCATTTTTCACATTTTAACCTGTACCTAAAAGAAAAACACAAAAATGTCTTCCATTAAAGTGCATTATCTCAAAAGTAGGTCTAATGTGTCTAAAAACAGTATATATTTTAGGCGTATCACCCCTTAATTAGATACTAGAAGTTGAAATATTTGAGGTTTGGGGATTAGATTTCATGCGACCATTTGTACCATCTTTCTGAAATTTATATATACTTTTAGCGGTTGACTATGTATCTAAATGGATAGATGTTGTTGCTTTATGTTAATGTGATGCTCAAAGTGTTGCAAAATTTTTGAAAACAAACATAATTTGTAGATTTGGGTTGTCAAGAGTTATCATAACTGATGGGGGAAGTCATTTCAGAAATGCCATAATGGACATATTATTAAAGAAATATCATATACATCATAGAATTACTACTGCTTATCATCGTAAAAAACATGGCTCTTCAAAATTATCCAATCAGGAAATTAAAATAATTATGAAAAAATCTGTGAATCCAACAAAAATGAATCCACATAAAAATGTTTAGTATTTAGGACTGCATATAAAACTTTTATAGGAATATCCCCATATAGGCTAGTATTTAGGAAAGCTAGTCACTTACGAGTTGAACTTGAGCCTAAAGCACATTGGGAGATTAAAGAGTTCAATTATAATTTAAAAGATGTTGGTGAGGAAAAATTGTTGCATCTCAATGAGCTTGAAGAGATAAGGAATGAATCTAATGAGAGTACTAAGATTTACAAAGAAAAGATGAAAATGTGGTATGAGCGAAGGATTCTCACTAAAAATGTTCAGCTAGGGCAACAAGTTTTGTTGTATAATGCAAGGTTAAGATTATTTCCAGGTAAACTTAAGTCCAGATGGATGGGCCCATTTGTTGTGATAAAAGTTTATCCTTTTGGAGCTGTGGATATTAAAGATCCTAAAACTGAGAAAGTGTTTAAGTAAATGGTCATAGATTGAAAGCTTACTTAGTAGGGGATCAACATAAATTTAACAACCAAATGATGTTGGGTCAACCAGAATAAGCACTGGCTACTTCGGGCTGACGACGTTAAACCAAGCGCTTTGTGGGAGACAACCCATCGTTATCAATGTGTTTTGCTTTGAATGTTGTTTGTGTGTGATTAAGATAAATTTGGGATAGTATTTTTGAGACTATTATGTGTTAGTAATGATTTTTAGACTTGATTTAGTGATCTAGACATGCTAAAATGAGAATTTGGACGTTAAGTTGACTGGTGCAAAATTAAGTACTAGCGCTTAAGTGCAAATATTTGGCGCTGAAGCGCGGGAGTTTATGTGAGAAATTTGGATTCTAGATAGTTTAACTGCAAATTGGTTGACTAAGATGTGCTAAGCTAGTTTTAGTACGTGCCTAAGAGTTACTAGAAGGATTTAAGCATATAAATAGAAGGGTTTAGTGAAGGAATTTTGACCTAGAACATTTTCTGCCCTAAAGTCTAAGAGAGAGAGAGAGATTTTGAGAAGATTTCTTCATGGGAGATGGAATTAAATAAGAAGGAAGAGACCACGAGGAAGAAATTCATTAGTCAAAGTGCACAAAAGATGTATGATGGTTTCTTAGCCGTTAGTATTGAAGGAATATCGTAAAAGATAAAAAAAATTGAGACTGTCATGGCTTTACTGGAGACAAAGGTAATTGAAATTCATGCCCATCTAGAGCAGATTGGATGGAAACTGAAAATACAATTTAGTCATACTACTTATCTAGATGAAGAAGATAGGGAGATGAATCTTAAACAAAAATGGATAGAAGAAGATAGTATCAGAGCACGTCACCACCGTCCATTTTATGAACTTTATATTTCGATTGCCCCAGGAGAGACTAATGAAAGACTAGAGTTTGTCCCAACAAATGAAGAATGGAATTAAGTTCTATGTTAAAGTTTTTTTGTTTGGAGTCATTATTTAATTTGTTATGTGATAAGAGTTAAATAGTATTTTTGGGAGTTTATGTTAGTTAGTTTAGTGTTTGTATTTAGAAGATTTTCTCATCCGAGACTATTCAGAGTGAGAACTAAGTGTTATATGTATTTGTACTTGTTTGTGAACGAATGTATATGTTTTTTTTTTGGGAAAATTTGTGGTATTTTAGCCTCAAAGAGAATTAGTTATTTTGGAGAATTTTGAGAAAAAGGAGAGTTAAGGGAGAGGAAAATAGTCATTCAAGTGTTATAAGATCATTTAGGGGTGATATACTTAGGCTTATAGTGAATTTTACTTAATTTCAAAAAAAATTAAAAATCGTGCACTGGCGCCTAAGCACCACATTCTCACGCTTAAGCATGATGTGACCTGAGAGGCAGACGGCTAAGCGCCACTAATCCATAGTTAAGCGTCGGTTCACAAAAACCGATTCGCGAACAATTAAAAGTGAAAAATAAACCCAAAAATTGCCATTTTTACTCTCGCCGTCACCTTTAACCTCTCAATTTCAAAATTTTAGAGGCTAGGGAAAGCTATTTTGTGAAGATCTTATCGTGGAATTGAGAAAAATTGGCTAGATTTGGATTTCTTGAGGTAAGAGCTTCACTTCTATGTAAAAATTTTATATTTTCACCATGTATTTAGAGTACATTTGGAAAAATTCTAAAAGCACTATTCAAGGTGAAAATGAGGAAAAATCTATAGAAATTGCATAGAAAATGTAGTTTATACTTATAAGAGTTAAGTTTAGTGGATTAGATTTGATTTTTGAAGTTATTGTGGAATTTTATGAAATATGTAGAATGACACAAAAAATGAAGAGGAGCAAAGGAAAAAGCCACTTTGATTTGAGCAAATTTGTGAGTTCTAAAATATAAGGGAGGTATAGTGATGCTCTACAATGACGAAAACTTATCCAAGAGCGATGTATCAAAAATCCAGATGGATCCGTAGAAGATCTGATCGTTCACCGACAAAGGGAATGATTCGAATATTTTTCTGTTGTGGCCATTATTTCTATAGTTAGAGAGTTCTATTCTAACCTACCTAAGGCTGAAGATGATTGAGTCATGGCTAGAGAAACATTGGTACCTTTTTCACCGGAGGTAATCGATATGTTTTATCATTTATCACCTGAGACTTTGTGTTTTATGCGAATTATAGTCCTACTGAGATGGATCTAGATGATATTATTTCCTATATGACTGTTGGAAGAGGGCTCTAGGAAATTACAAATGAGAGGAGAGTCAAAATTTCCACGTCAAAGTTAAGTGCACAATCCAAGGCATGGCAGTATTTTATTTCAGCACGTCTATTACCTATAAATCATCTCAATAAAGTTACCAGAGAGAGGGTGACATTGGACTATTATATTCAGAAAGGCAAGCTCATCAATATTGGAGCTTTGATCTGTCAGACTATCATCAAATCTGCCACTGCTGTTACTACTGCAGGTCTGGGATTTGCTTCTTTGATCTTTTCTCTATGTGAGCAGGCTAAAGTGAGATATGATAGTTGAGAGGAAGTATTGTTGCCTCTAAAGCCAATCACAAGTGTTAATGTGAAGTCATATTCAGAGCTATAGAATGGCAAAGTCTGCTATTTCTACTTCTAGACCATTTACTTCTAGAGGTGAGTCTACAAAAACTTAAAGTCAACTATTGCAGAGGTTGATGGACAATATCAACTATGTCACCGATAAGGTAAGAAATTTAGATAGCTTTGCAAGTCTTATTGATGGGTATAACAGAAGAAAAAGTGATTATGAACAGAAATTTCATTCATCTCTAGAAAACCTCATTAAGGGTAACCCAAGAGTGCAATTTCCTCCATATTCTAGATACCCTAATTATGAGCCTACAAATGTCTGAAATAGCGGTGATTCTATGGAGGATTAGGACTGATTTGTTTTGATGTTTGTAATATGTAGTTGGATTACATGGTTTGGACTTGCTACATTTGCATTTGTGTATTTGTTTAGACTTTGTGACGTGTGAGACTTTTATTTTATTTAATTGTGTTGTGATGTTGTGTTTGTTAGTAAATTGTTTTATTTTCTAGGATAATAATTTTTACTGTTGTGTTGAGTACTGTGTTAGTAAGTTAAGGATTGAACTTGATTCTATGTCTCGTGAAAAGTTAAAAATCACGCTAGCTTTAGTTTTAAATTTTAAACTCAGTAAACTGCTACCTATATTTTTCTTTTATCTTTTTAGTGTGTTTGTTTTTATGTTGAAACTGGAAATCAAAGTTAGTGTGTTAGTTTGTTTTTATGTTTGTACCCACTACTTAGACGTCTACTGAATATCTACATGTTGAATTGAATTGAAAATGATAGAAAATTAATCAAAAATTAATTTTACTCCTGTTTTTAGTTTTATACTTATATAATTAGGGTATAAAAATTCCTGTAAGCATGTTATTTCAAATTTTCATTCCTTCTTATTTATATTTGTTGCTAAACTGTTTAATTTGTTAAAAATTTAAGTTTGGGGGGGATAAAAAATATTTTCAAAACTGGAATTTTATTTGTTCTCAAATGTGCTACAAGTGAATTTGATTTTATTTTCAAAATGGAATTTTATTTGTTCTCAAATGTGCTACAAGTGAATTTGATTTGAAAAGAAAAAAAAATTGATTATGTATATGAAGCTGATGCTAAACTATTTAATGTGTTAAAAATTTAAGTTTGGGGGGATGAAAAATATTAAAAAACTGATGCTAAACTATTTAATGTGTTAAAAATTTAAGTTTGGGGGGATGAAAAATATTAAAAAAAAACTTTATTTGTTCTCAAATGTGCTACAAGTGAATTTGATTTGAAAAGAAAAATGATTATGTATATTATGTTATATCAGGGAACAAAAATTTTATTTTAGAAATGAGTAAGAAAATTCAGTTAAAATTTTGAGTAATGAAGAAAAACTTTCAGTTAAAAATTTCTAGTGAAAAAAATGTTAAATATAGTGTAACTATCTTTAGTAAGAAAAATTGTATTTTTGAGAAAATCTAGAAATTTAGACTTTTATTTTTAATACTTAAATTTTTTTTTTGTTAAAAATAATATTCAAAACTAGTATTATATTTTTAAGTAAAAGATTTATATCAAGACTTTGCTTTAGGAAAGGGGGAGTGGAATTCAAAGCCATTAAAGGCCTATCCAGATATAATAATCTTTTCCTAAAAAAAAAGAAAAAGAATAGAAAAGAAGAAGAAAAAGAAAAAAAAAAGTAAAATAAAAAAAAGAAAAGAAAAGACAAAAAGTAAGGATGGAGAAGCTTGAGGATTAGTGCCTAATAAAAAATTTGTTCTACATTTGATCTTTTTAAAGTATAAGACTTGAGAAACTCTTAAGCTTAAGGATATAATATAGTAAGTAAAATTATTCTTAATAAAAATTTTTAAGTGGAGATAGTAAAAGGACTAAATTCTAAACTTGGAGAATCTACAATATTTCTAAATTAGATACAAACTCATATTTTCATGCTTCTTAACATTAAAAATTTCTAAATTTTAAGTTGGTCTGATTTACTGAATATTTTATCTCAATTGGACTACTATATTTCTAAATCTAAATTTTAGTAACTCTTAAAGAAACTCATATACATATCATACTTTTTTAGTTTTTAAAGATTGAAGTGTCACTTGAGGATAAGTAACATTTTAGGTTTGGGGGATTTTGATACACCTAGAATATATAGAGTTTTTATACACATTTTTATACCAATTTTTGAGATATTGCGCTTTAATGGAAGATATTTGTTTGTTTTTCTTTCAGGTACAAGTAAAAAGGTAAAAAATGCTAAAAGGAGTGAAAAATGATCAAATTTGGAGCAAAAATGTGAAAGTTGTGCTAAAGTGATTTGGCACCTAAGCTCTAGATCTGGCGCTTAAGCGCTAGGGAAAAAGAGAAGGCCGTGCCTAAGTGCCAGTGGCCCCGTGCTTAAGCATCAAAAACAATTATGTGACGGTTTACTTCATTTTGTTGAATTTTGAAGGGGTATTTGAGGCACCTATTGGCTAAAGACGATGGTTATGACCACTAGAAATGAAATTATTATTAGAAGACTTATGAAAGGAGGCATTCTTTAGAGAATACATCGAAATGGAAAACATTTTGAAGAGTTATCAAGGCATCTCTTGGAGATTTATAAAAGAAGGAAGTTGAGACTTTTTAAACTGTGCTTAAAAGTTCTTAAAAGTGTTGGAAAGGAGAGAGTTTTGGAGAGATTTTTAGGCACCACAAATTTACTTTATCATTTTTTTAGGTTTATTATGAGAGACAAGAGTATTGTAAAAGAGAAGAGATTCAAAGGAACTTCAAGAGTTTGGTGGAGGATTTAAGATGAGTTTTTATCTTTTGTTTTGAACTACTTTTGGTTTTAATCGAGACTTCTTGCTGGTTTGACAATGATTTCTACTATTAAACTAAAGTGTGGTTTTATTTTCTCCTTGGATTCTGAGTAGTTTTCTTTGTCTTTCTCCTTAAAATGATAAGTAATTAAAGTTTGGGTGAAAGTTGTGGAGAGTATTGATCCTTAATATTGGAAGAAGTTGTGATGATTTAAATCCATGTACTTCATTTACTTCTTGATTTGGCCTATCCAGATGTTAAAATTTGTTGTGAAAACATGTAAGAACTGGGCTGGTATTATCTCAGTCAACAATTAGAAAGATTCACATGAGGTTGTATGAATGAGAATGTAATTCATATGATTTAGTGCAAATAATTACGGAAATAAACTTTGAATGGTATAGAGTTAGAGGACTTTAATGTGACCAACTTGGTTTATTATTTTAGGTTCTGATACAAGATGTTAGCCCCCAGGTGGAGGGGATCAAGGTAACTCTAGAGTGAGAGTTGGTATCCTCCCTGCCTAGCAGATTTTCAGAACTATAACTTTAAATTAGCCAATGTTCTTTATAGCAACTCTAGTAAGGGTAAAGAATATTATTGCTCTAGGGAACTCTAGAGTGAGAGCTAGTATCTTCCCTGCCTAGCCGGTCTTCAAGACTATTCAAACTATAGCAATGTTCTTTATAGCATCTCTAGTAAGGGTAAATAATATTATTGCTCCTATTTGGCACAACCTTCTTTATAGCTCTCTAGTAAGGGTAAAGAATATTATTGCTCCTATTTGACACAACACAATTTGCATACTTCCAAAATAAAATTCCTATACTTATTACCAATTCTTGATAAGGAGAAAGATATTTTCATATCAAGTGTTTTTCTATTACATAAACTCAAGTTATCATTACAATTTTTACTGTTTGTCAAAATATTTAAAATACCAAAAAGAATTGAATTTTACTTATTGAGAAATTATCTATAGTTTAAGTAATTGGCTTTTTAAAAATAGAAAGTTTGTGCATATAACATATTTCCCAGTGGGTTTGATATTGAAGTCTTAATAAAAAACTCCTATATTACCTAATAACAATACGTATACTTGCATAGTATCTCAATATATATAAATTAAAATTTTAAATTCTTATTTTTTCCAAGATCATGTTTTTTGTTATGTTGTAAAGTAAGATATCATAAGTGAAAAATATCATTATAGTCATTGTTACACTGTGCACAAAAGCAGTAAGTCAGGATCACTTATCCAAGATCTGGTCCAAAAGGGGTAAAGAAAATTGATAATTTCCAGTGAAAGAATTTAATTTTCTATAATCTATGTAGATTCACCATCCAGTGACTTATCTTGTTGGTATTATTTTGTTATTCTCATTTGTCACTACAATCACATCTCCTTTCTTTGGAACATAATTAATTGGACTCACCTAAGCACTGTCTGAAATTAGATATATTATTTCAACATCTAACCATTTTAAAATCTCTTTTTTAACAACTTCTTTCACCCTAAGATTCAATTACCTTTGAGGATCAGCTCTTCGTTCATTTTGATCTTCCAATAAAATTGTATGCATACAAATTGAAGGACTGATTTCTTTAATATTAGCTAATGTCCATCCAAAGGATTTCTTATTTTTTCTCAAAGTTTCCAACCACTATTGTTTTTGTGTATCAGTTAATTCTGAGGATACTAAAATAGTTAACGTAGATAAATGTCCTAAAAATGCGTGCTTCAAATGTGCAAGAAGTGTTTTTAAGTCAAGTTCAGGTGGTTTCTCAATAGATGAAATCAAATTCTTATTACTTTCTGTGTGGTCTAACATTTCAAATTTTTCTTGGACATAATCCAAATCTTCTTTACTCACTTCCGCTGATTCATCTTGAATTTTTTGAACATCTTAATATTCCAAATATTCCTTTTCAAATTCTTTTCCAAATGTCTTCTTGACATATTTGTGGCTTAAATATTTGTTAAAATCCATTCTGAAGCATTTAATTTGTTGCTCTTTTGCAGGGTATCTAATTGATTTTGCAATATTAAATGTAACCTCTTGATCACTAACTCTCATTGTTAGTTCTCCTTTATGCACATCTATCAAAGCTCTTCTAGTGGCAAGGAATGGTCTTCCTAAAATAATAGAAATTTCTTTATCTTCCTCTATATTTAATACAATAAAATCCAAAGAAAAGATAATTTTATAAACATTTACCAAAACATCTTCTATAAATCCTTTAGAATAATTGAACGATCAACTAACTGAAGAGTTACAGTTGTTGGTGAAATATCTCCTAAACATAACCTTCTGAAAATTGATAAAAACATAAGATTAATATTGAATCCAAAATCACATAAAGCTTTTCCAAAGATTCTTTCTCAATAGCACATAGAATAAAAAAACTTCCAGGATCCTTAAGTTTTTCAAGAAGCTTCTTCTAAATTATAGCGGTACATTCTTCACTGAGTGCAACAGCCTCATTATCTACAAAATTCATTTTCTTATTAAGTATATTCTTTATGAGCTTCACATAGCTTGGCATTTGTTTTAAAGCTTCAACAATGGAATGTTTATCATTAATTTCCTCAATATTTCTAAAAATTTTGAAAGTTGCTTATCTCTACTTTTCTGCTTCATTCCTTATGGAAATCGAAGTGGTAGTCTTTCTACAGTAATTTTCATTTGTTTAATAGGACATTCTAACTCAGAATTAAAATCTTCACCAGAATTTTCATTTTACACCTCATCTTTTTCAACTTCAACTTCCACTTTTTTTTGAACTCTGATTTCCAATTCTTTTCTACTTCTCAGTTGAATAACCTTAATTTGTTATTTGTTTTGATATTTAGGATTTACTTCAACATTACTAGGCAACATTCCTGGATGTTTATTGCTAAGTGCAGTAGTAATACATCCCAATTGATTTTTTAGGTTTCTAATTGTAGCTCATTGACTTTGTAATTGGTTTCTCATTTGAAATATCAATTCTTCCATTGACAAATTTTTCTCTTTACTCTACAAATTATTAAAACCTGAATGGTAATAGGGTTTATGAGTTGGATTTTCTTGAATGTTGGAGTTTCCCAATGGGTTCGCAGTGCTTTTTCTTCATTGCAGATTTACAACATTAGAGTTAAAGTTACTGCAACTAAAATTTTGATGATTCTTCTAACCAAGATTATAATAACTAACATAAAGTTTATTAGAATGATTATTTATTACATTTAAGGTCTCATAAGAAGATTGAGATTCTATCATTTGTCTTAAAGAGTTTTTCTCAAGCACAAGTAATGTCTGAGAATAATTCATTCAATATTGATTTATCTTATTTGATATAGCAGCTACTTGGGTAGCTAACATAGATATTGAATCAAAATCATGAATACTAGCTACTCCTTTTGGATGTACCCTTTTAGAGGGTCATTAAAAATTATTAGTAGGCATTTCTTCAATTAAAGAATATGCTTCATCGAATGGTTTTGACATCAATGATTCACCAACAACAATTAATATTATCTATCTAAGTGATCCAACCAATCTATTATAAAAAGTTTGAATTATCAACTAATCTAGCAAAGCATGGTGTGGACACTTCCTAAGGAGATCTTTAAGTATTTCCCAGGCTTCATAAATTTATTCCCCTTCAAACTGACAAAAAGATTTAATATTATTTCTATGCTTAACAGTTTTTGAAGGTGGGAAATATTTAAATAAAAAAGTTTGTGATAAGTCTTCCCACGTTCTGATAGATCCAGGTGCTAACAAGTTTAACCACATCTTAGCTTTATCCCTTAGTGAAAAATGAAAAATTCTAAGTCTCACGGCATCATTCAACACTCCATCATATTTAAATGTAGCACAACATTTTAGAAAATTAGCAAGCAGTAAATTAGGATCTTCAGTTGGTGTTCCTACAAACTGATTATTTTGTACCATTTAGATAATAGCAAGTTTAAGCTCTAATGAATTGGCTGCTACAACAGATTTTTGTATACTCAAGTGAATTTCATCTGCTGTAGGATTAACATAATCTCTTAAAGGTCTCTGAAGATGTTCATTTTCAATTCGAGCATTACTCAAAATGGAAGCCATTTTGCTAATATGATCTATCTTTTATTGTTGTTTTTAAATTTTTCTAATAGTCCTTTCTAACTCAGAATTGTAAGGAACTAATTCTTCATATCTTACACTACACATAAATAAACACAATAAGTAATTAAAATAAGCAAACACACTAAAATATGAAAATATTCAAACTAAATCACACTCTTCTTTTTTTTACTTTTTACTTTAAAATAAAAATAATTTAAATTATAAAATAACTTACTTCTACTTTCCGTTACTTCCCAGCAAAGACTCCAAAAACTTGATGTGGGTAGATTTAGTGTGTTAATTTCATAAATAATTTTCAATATTACAAAATAGACACGACAGAAACAATAGTAACTATGCAAATTAATCCAAATAAAAATAATTTTAGTGAAAATAGTTTTATCTTTTAAAAATATTTAAAATACTAAATCCCCTAAAAATAACGCAAGTATATGTATCGCTCAAGTAATAAAGGGCTCTAATGGAGTCTTAGATGTTGATCCCACGGGAAAGTTGGAAAATCCTATAAGTAAATTCTTAAGATTATAAAGTAACTATAATTTTAAAATACAAATGTGAAGTGCTAAATTCAAATATAAAGTAATAGAGTGAATGCTAAATAAAATTCAGTAAAAAGTAAGTTAATTAAACTAGTAGATAACCATTTAAATGTAACATTTATTAAAACTAAACAAAGTTTTTGTGACGAAGAGTTCAAATTTAAGAATGCATCCTTCCCATTTACAATGAGTATATGGATTGTAAAGAAATTAAATTCATTTGAAAAAATATATATATAAATTATTTTGTGTCAAATAAGAGCAATCCTATTCTTTTCCCTATTCTGAGTGCATAAAAAACATTGACAAATTGCAAGTTTGGCCCCTAATTTCGTGGTTAGGCTGGGAGGATACAACTGTCACTCAAGAGCTCCCACTACTCACTCACCTGAGGGCTAACAATCTTGCATCATTTTCCAATCAACTGGACCAAATTGGGAATTTTAATCTATCATCTTAAAATCTCCAATTATGCATCCAAGAAAGTATATTTCTCTATTTATTTGCACTCAACTCCACGGATGATATCCTCTCCCATGAAATCAAATGTGATTCTCACCATGTTGTATAAGTCATAGCCCTTTCGAAACATATGTTTCTCAGCACATTTTAATAATTTAATTGGCCACTGTCGGCACTATTTTTGGTTAGAGGAGTTGCCTGTTATAAGCTGTCGGTAGTCAGAATCAAAACCTCATCGCCTGATTTGGAAGAAAGTTCAATATATATATATATATATATATATATATATATATATATATATA